>CAIGRF010034971.1:0-22000 GCA_903798235.1 Fraxinus ornus | reverse complement strand
AAAAAAAATAAATCATTTAATGGACAATTTTCATGAAAAACAAAGTCAAACGAACACTAAAAAATTCAAAATTTCAACATTTTTCAGGTGAAAAATTATACCAATCAAACACAATTAATAGACAATTTTCAGTAAAACAAGTTCTAGGCAATTCAATTCTCTGAAATTCATTTTCTTTCCACCCAAATTTCATTTTTGCAATCAAACGGATCATAATCTCTACTCTCTTTAAACCATGTTCGGCTGAGCTAAAATGTTAATCAAGATTTAAGAAAAAGTCAATAATTATTTCCAATTTTTATCAACTTTTTAATTATATATTTCAACAACATTTATTAAAATATACTAAAACTCTTATTCTTAACAAAACCAAACGGGGGCTAATCATGCACAATTAAAATCCAATGTAATTGTTATAGATTTTCCTAAGGTTGAAATCAATCAAAGACCAATTAACATTGCAAATTTTGATTATATCAAATTCAATGAATAGAAACAGTTTTCTCAACTCAATAGAAAAAAAGAATCATCACTTCATGTCAAGAGGGTTGAATGGTATGGTTGGAAATTGGTTTAATAAAGTTGAATTTGATCAATTTGGACCAATGATTCGAGGATTTGTTAGTTGAAAAGGAGAGCTAGGCCGAAAGTGTGCTATTTCGAAAGTAAATTATCTTAATATAATTAATTGTTTGAAATCAATTTTGGATAAATGTCTAAAGTGCACTGCTTAGGGACGTGAGATCTGAAGGGGAATAAAATTAATTTTGATGGTTGGATTCAGTCCCTGGTTTTACCAACATGCTGAGATGGCACTAAAGGGAAAGTTTGTGGGTCATGTTGGCAAATAATGATTTTACTGTGAATTGATTTGGGTAGAATTACAACTTGCGAAAATGAACAATATAAAATGTTAATAGTCGAGACAAGAATTCGACTCTTTTTCCTCAAGACGATAATGCCCCGCACTGATGCAACGATATTTCGACACTCGTCTCCCAAGATACGACGACATCGACTTGTAATATTAGCACTTCAAATTACAAGACCCGACGAATCTAATCGCATTTTGATCTCTCTAAAAAATTGGAGGACTAAATACACGAAAATAACTTTCGAAACTGAATTACAAAATATGGAATAATGCAGGGATGAATGAATAAATTTGGAAGAAGAATAAAATTAGAATTGATTTTGAAATGAATAAAAATCGGGATATGAGGACCTTTATATAGAAATTGAGATGTTGTGTCCAAAAGACCCAACAGCCGAAAAGTTATGTCTTCAACAGACACAAGCCGTTTGAACATGTAGTTTATCTGTCAACCGTCATCTTCTAAAAGAAACCATGTGTCACTCGGGGAAAATGAATAATAAAATTAAATATATTATTATTTTAAATAATAATAAAATATTATAACTCAAATATTATTTTACCGAAAAATATATATCAACTTGGACCAAATCGAGCCAGTCAGTTGGACGGCAGCGCGCGTGTGGACTTTGGCTCAATCTACTAGCACGTATGCTCTCTTCTCTTCAAAGACTATAGTACTCTTTGGGGTCCAAACTTAAGTCCTAAACTTATGTAATATAAAATGATCATCTTTTGACCTTAATTTCTCATTCACCCTAAATTGGTTTTAAAAAAATAAATACATTACATTAATCTACTCATGTAGTAGAACACACTCGGTCAAAGAAGTCTTTGGTCCAACTAACGGTGCCCACTAAAATAATTGATCAAAAGTTGGTCAAACCAACTAATTAAAACCAATTTTTTTCCCAACAATTCGCACCAGAGAATATTATCGCAGAGGTGCTTATACTGAGAAGGGAAGCTCAAGGTGAAGCCATCATCAAGACTTGAAAGAGATATCAAATGATAGTCAATCTCAATACGGATTGGAGAGGAAGAAGGAATACTCAATCTGCAAGTAACCAACGCACTTACTACTAAATCAAAGGGATGCGAATTTCATATCCAAATTAATTGGATACAAATTAATTCGCACCAGAGAATATTATCGCAGAGGTGCTTAGACTGAGAAGGGAAGCTCAAGGTGAAGCCATCAGGAACTTTTCCCATGAAATGCATGTCATTCAAGATATGTTTGTTCCCCTTTACAAGTGGGAGATTGGTCTGGAGTGCGTTGACCGTGAGATGGAGGTATACTTTTATTTGTTTCTGCATTGTATATATGACCTAGTTCACGATGCTAATTTAATAATTTTTCTTTTTGACAATTGATGTGCACGTGTATACAAGTATGCTAATCGTTCAATATTCCCCTAGATAGATCCCATTTGGCTCTGCTCACACAGACTATACAAACTTTCCCAGAAAATTATGGTATATCCCAAACCAGGAAAGCTACACCACAGGCAAGGTGAAGATGTAAACTGATGTTGGAGTCTATTATGCTCCTGGACTGGTCCTCCGGGGCGAGCTATTTGATGAAGCAGTGGCTGTCTGCCAAATTGAAAACTATGGATTCCAGCCACAATATGATGTGCCTGAACTGACCGAAAAGAATTCCTGGAGAATGTAAGATGCATTGAAGGAGGAAGTATGGAGCCGTTGGTACCTTAATGAGTGTGCACTATAAGTCGAAAGGTAAAAAGACAGAGAAGTGTGAAGAATATTATAAATTGTATATAATAAACTTGTCTATATTACAAAGTAAAAGACCCTATTTATAGGGTTATAAATAACTCTAAAAAGAAAGATTGCATAATAATACAATCAACTATTAAGGAAAATAATCTTATATTATTATAAAAATATCATAGAGATTATTCTTTCCATATCTTCAACACCCTTCCTCAAACTTAATATGGTAGCAGTAATTAAATTGAGTTTGAAAGATAAATCAATCCAATCAAATCTTCAAAATTGTTTGTATGTCAACCAAGCCGAACAAATAACTCAAAGTTGATGATAATGAAAAATCACCATTCACCAATCTAACCAAACCATCACCAAGACTTGAAAGAGAAATCAAATGATAGTCAATCTCAATACGAGTTGGAGAGGAAGAAGGAATACCCAATCTGCAAGTAACCAATGCACTTACTACTAAACCAAAGGGATGCAAACTTCATATACAAATTAATTGGATGCAAATTTCAANACATCATTTGACAGTTTAAAAAAAAAAATAATTTTCCCGTCCACAATATTAAAAAAAAAAAAAAAAAAAAACAATGGTAGCATGACGAACGAAATTTAAATGTTAATTTGTTTAGGATCGAAATTGCTCTGATACTATGTAGAGAATATTATAAATTGTATATAATAAACGTGTTTCTATTACAAAATAAAAGACCTTATTTATAGGGCTATAAATAACTCTAAAAGGAAAGATTGCATAATAATTATACAATCAACTATTAAGGAAAATAATCATACACTATTGGAAAAATATCATAGAGATTATTCACTTTCACGGATCGCAGGTTTGGCTCCCGAGGTTCGACGCCTCAAGGCCGCCCTCCCCTCATTCTTCGGCCGGCAAGCCCGAACAACTGGCATACACGCACGCTATGAATATGATGTTAAGGGAAAATACTTATATATGATCATATATCATTAGTGCACTATTGGTAAGATAAGTCTTGATAGTTCATATGCTGAAGTTGATCGGCCTGCCAATTGTTGAGCGTTCTAGAAAATTTTCTCAAGGATTCTGTCCTTTTCCATTTACTACCTTTTAGTCCATATGCCCAAGTAATCAAATTTCGTAGTTTGCTCATTTCAAATATTTCCTTTAGCAGTCTTGACTCATATATTAAAATTGCTCGGCCATCTCTCTCTTACACACAGATATCGTGATTACTATTCAGGTTGGTCCCAACACACACCATTGAGTGACCGATCGAGGTTGTAGTAGTGATGGTGGTGGTGGTGTGGCGGCATGTCAAATGTATAATTGGACGTTACTATTACTTATGTTTTAGCCAATGTTTTAGCCAAATTATTTTAGAATGATAATGAAAAATATAATCGTTATTGGGACCCACATAAGAGATAAAAAATTTGAATTTAAATGTTGATGTGATGGATAACGATCATATTTTTCATTTTAATGAGATAATAATGTAGATCAAACAGAACCTTAGTTTATAAGTGTGGACAAATTGCAATTTTGGTGACAGCAAAAGGTATTCTGTCGGTTGTTAGAAAGTGAACGTTAGACATTTGAACGTTAATTGTACCGTTAGAGCTTTCTTTTAAATTCCCACAGATCCCCAAACTTCAAGATAGGCAGATTCAGAATACTCTCTCTCTCTCTCGTACACACACAAAAATACAGGTGTTTTGAGAAATTGAAATTTACATAGGCAAATTAAGAAGATGGGTATGGTTATTGTTATATCTCTGCCATTGATTCTCTTTTCAATATGTCTCGGTTTTGGGTGTTATTTTCTTGGTAGAGCCAAAGGTAGACAAGAAGTCTACACCAATGCCCAGGTTTTTGGTGCGCCTGCGCCACCGCCAGGTAGCTTTGCTGGAGCCGATTCTCATCCTACTACTCCGCCACCCCAGTTCAAGAAAAACAATTCCGACAATGTTTAAGGCTGATCGAACACTTCTGCAAGGGTAAGCCCATTTTTGCGATTGAATTATGTAGAGAATTAGTGGGTATTGAGAGATTTGTTTTGAAGGATTTGTGTATTATTTGTGTTTCAATCGAGGATATATAGCACGGTGAGTGTATGTATATTGTGTGTCCAACTTGTATGTTTAATTCATTTAATGAAATAAAATTTTACTTCTTTTTAACCTTATACCTCTTAGTATGACAAAATTTGAAAAAATGATAGATGTTTTACAGAAAGAACATGAAAAATGTCTACAATGTTAAATGAAACACACTACACGTACACAAGGGAAACCAACAGAAATGAGCCAGAATACTCATACCATGTGGGTGGCCGCGCATTTTTTATTTATTTTTAACACACAATGGGGCCCACTTCATTGTGAGTTTTCTAGTGCATTTATGTGGCTTAATTTCTGTAACAGGGGTAAAACCATGTTAAATTTCCTTAAAAAAATTATTTATATAACTCAAGTTCACAATAATGTTTTATCTTAACAAACAACAAAATAAGAGGTGAATTACATTTTTCAAAGGTTTGCCGCCAGTTCACTCAAGAAACAACACAACACATGAAATGCATCTCTTATTCATGTCACAAGTATATGTGGTGCATAAGGTGATTACAAAAATTCATTTAAGCACCAATTTATGTGACAAACGGTAAGATATTAAATGATAGTCACTTAAACGTAATATTACATTATTCATTTAATTGAACATATTAAGTATGATCACCTAAACTAGTGTTATCCTAGATAGCATTATTCTTTTAGGTGAAGAATTGGAATCCATGACTCCTCAGTCAACAGTGTTAAGGGAAAAAATCTCATATCGAATAAAGATAAAAATATAAACGAATTTATATGGATTTGTGTTTCTACTCTTAATAATGTTGACATTTTAAAATGGAATATCAAGTCTTAACGAATATGAGGAGCCAAATCCTTGTGTCCATCTTGACACTTGAAGTGGTGGCGCCGCTGCAATGGGTAGTATTAGTAACTTGCAAGTTGACACTGAAATCTATTAGAGTGCTTTCATTATAGCACATGTCGTTCAATCAAGTGACGAAAGAGAAGAAAGAGGAAGCATATAACATGGGGATTTATTCACAGGGGTATTACCGACCCCTCACAAGGGGCGGGTCCCATGTGTATTAAAAAAAAAATTGTGCGAGTCCCACCATATGTGTGTTGTCTGTAAAAAAATCCCCTTTAATGCAAACATGGTTGAAATCTTGAGGACTGGAAATTGAGGAAATCAAAGGCAGCGATCAAAAGGGATGGCATTAATGGAGCTGGTTGATGCCATTAATAAACTATCCAATTCAATTCTTGATTTGGTTTCCCACAAAAATCAAGCACCTACAAAAAGTCCAAAAGTTTCAATTAATTGAACAAAGGTTTTACAGATTTTTTTATATATATTAGAATTAACATAGAGAGAAATTATTTGTACATAACTGTGATCATGTTTATTGATATTTTATTCTATTTTGTATTAGCATTGCATTCAAGCCTTTTGGATACAGTTATATAATAGACGAGATTTTAGCAGATTTTTGTACTATTTACTTTAGCCAACTAACATTGTTGAGCTCAGGGGCAGACCCAGATATTTTATATTGTGGGATAAAAAATTAAGTGTGATTTTTAAAAAATAATATAATATTAATGAAAATAAGTTAATACACATTTTTATCTTTGAAAACGTCTTATAATTACATTATTACCAATATTGTTAAATGAATTCTGCTACTTTTATAGTTTTTAGTTACCATTTCGTTGACGATTTTGAGCTGACGACGAGTACATCAAATTGAATGTGGGAAGTAAATGAATTGAAATAAAATTCACATTTAATCTAGGAAGTAAAGAAAATTTAAATTTAATGCAAAAGTAATTTGAAAGTAATTCAAATTACATTTAATCCCTAACGATCCTAAAATTTTTAACGTCATATTCCATGTAAAATTCCCTAATAACATAATGTAAATTATATTTAAAAAACTGTGCAAAATAATAAACGATGATGAAAAAATTGAAATTTTTTAAAGAAAAGGCGAGATAGACGACTCTTTTAAGACGAACATTTGACGCATATTTAACTACGTTCAATGTCTGTTTGAACCATGCAATATGACTACGATGTAGTTCTCAAAACGAGCTTCTAGATGACGTAGTCGATTTGTAGATTCGGATAGTATACGATCATCGGCGAATTTTTTAAGTTAGTATCTTATCGAATTTCTCGAAATACTAGTTTAGAACGATCTACTTTGATTCGTCGTAACTTTTGCTACGGTTAGTCATTTTGCACGCTATTAACGAGCGAAATAATAGGCCATGAGCATTTCAAAATTATATTAAGAATGCAATGTTTTGACTTCATTCGACATTCTGTAATGAGTGCGTCTAAGTAGGTCGTAAAGGGATCAAAACACTATTTTCTGAAGAAAAAAATGACTGATCCAACAAATGATCATTCAAATCAAGCAAAACCAAGAATAGAAATTCGTTAGACGATATAATATCCAAAAGAAGACCCGCAAATCAATGACATGTGTAACTAATTTTTTTGAAAATGTTTCGATAACTAGACCCATCATCATCGGGACGGTCACCTCCCTTCTATTCTATAAAGATTAAGTTCATCCCGTCAATAATTTTTTAATACCTATCGATACTCTATCGAAATCTACTAAAATAATGTCACGAATTTTGCCATCAACAAAATATATACAAAGTAGCAATATAGAGAAATTATCAGAGTGGTGCTATATAGCCTTTCTAATAGATGACTATCCAACAGAAATTATCAAAATGCTTGGCTGGGCTCTCTCTTTCCCATCACACTACTCACTAGTTATCAATGGCTATCTGAGGGAGCCTTTTAACTTTTTTTTCTGTCAAAAGAAGTGTGCTATGGGATATTATGCCCTCTTTAAATAGGACTTCATTTTCTTAAAACATTGTGACATACTATTAATCGTATTCGATAAATACTCCTTCAACACATTGTAAAGTCCGAATAGTAATTGATGATAGTATAGATCTTCCTTCCTTGACGGTGGTGCAATACTTAGAAAGTGGCGAGCTATATCTCCAATGTTTCCACTTTACTCATGATTTGGCTATTAAGCCCATGTTTGACAATCATTAAAATAGAATTCTTTTTTTTTTTCAAATTTATTTTCGACCACACATTTTAGTAATAAAATAAATAATTGATTGACATGACCAACATATTTATTTATATAATTCAAGTTCACAATAATGTTTTATCTTAACAAACAACAAAATAAGATGTGCGTTACATTTTCCAAAGGTTTGCCAATTCACTCAATAAACAACACAAACATGAAATGCATCTCTTATTCACATCACAAGCATATGTATTGCGTAATGTGATTATAAAAATTCATTTAAGATCCTATATGCACTCTATTTTTCAAAAAATACATTTTTTAAAATTTATTTTCAACCATACATTCTCTGATAAAATAATATTACATATAGCGCCTGTTTGTTCACCATTATTTCCTCAAAATAATGAGAATTCTGACCGTTATCTTCCAAGAATTGGAGCCCACCAAGACACATGACAGTCAAGAATTGCGGCCTAACGGTCTAAATTGTTCTATTAGTGATGAAATAATGTTGAAAAAATAGGCGCATAAATCCAAAATTGTTCATTATTTTTTAATCACGCATTTTTTTAAAAAACACTATTTCAAAACACATTTTTCTTCAAAATCTAATTATAATGGAACCCAAATATAAGCTAAATCTTTTTATTATTTAAAGTCCACCAATTGTTTAAATTTTTTTATTTCCAATCTACATCAACTATGAAGAAAATGTAAGGGAGAATCCTAATTTGGAAAATATTTTAATAATCGCGCGGGGCAGGGAAGTGGGGAGCGGGCGTAGGTATGAATGGAACTTTCTACCTTGGCTTAACACCATCATCTTGCTTTTTGTCAACTCATTCCTCATCATATTAAACCCTCAAAAATTCTTTTCTTTCTTTCGAGTCTTAATTCATTTTCTTAACCTTTTCTCGGCATATATTTCAATTTGTGTTTGTATTTTGATAATTAAGAACTCATGGCCTCCAGCGGAAACAAGAACATCAACGCCAAGCTGGTTCGTAATTTTCCGATCTATTTTTCCTTTATTTTACTTTTAATTAAGGTTGCGAATGCTGTTTTGGATGCATTTCTAATCTCGATGTGTTTAAATTTTTCGAATATCAACTGGGTCTTATATAATTCTGTTGAATTTTTATTCATTGACCAGAAATTGTGCATTCATGAAGATTAAATATGAGAATTTGCGTTGATTATATTTCCTTATTGGTATATGCTATTGATCTTCGGATTAATTGTGGGTCTTCTTGCTTAGTTTCACAATCTTTCTTTGATCCATATCTATCACGGGATACGATGCTTTTATTGTTTTCAAAGATGAGATTTCGGTTTTACTACTTTCTTGGCAGTTTGTATTAAGATCTAAGAAGTGGTGTCTACTAATTAGATTGCATATCACAGTCTCTTTGATTATTTATTGTAACCTCTATTTGAAAGAGTACTCTACTTTCGGATGTTGTGATGATTCATGAATTATGATTCTAACTTTTTTTCTTTTTCAAGAATCATCTTTAGTATTGGACTCTAGTTCCTTACCCTAATTTTTCCTGCCATTCAGGTGCTTCTTGGAGATGTTGGAGCTGGAAAATCAAGTGTAGTGTTGCGCTTTGTAAAAGGGCAGTTTGTTGAATTTCAGGTGGGTCCTGTACTTGTTTTATGTATCGACTCTCACATCACTGAACATTCTTCTTTTGGATTTCTATACATGACTCTTCTTGTACGATATCACAGGAATCAACAATTGGTGCTGCCTTTTTCTCACAAACAGTTGCTGTAAATGATGCAACTGTAAAATTTGAGATATGGGACACGGCTGGTCAGGAGAGATACCACAGCTTAGCTCCAATGTAATATAGAGGAGCTGCGGCCGCCATTATTGTATATGACATTACAAATCAAGTAACTATTTATGCCTCCCCGCCTTTGGGACTTTGATTTTATTTCGTTAATATGCTTCTCTTTTTTATAACCTAAATAAGCATGATACATAAGCCCAATCTACATATGTGTGTGTGTTGATGCACCAATTCAATTTGTGCAACAGCACGATCTTTCATTCATTCTATATAAAGGGGCATTTGATGGTTCTTTCTTGTCATGATTTCTTACAATGCAAATAAAGTTTTAAGTTTTTAATGTTAAAAGCCTATGCCTTGCAGGCATCCTTTGATCGGGCAAAAAAATGGGTGCAAGAGCTTCAAGCACAAGGTAAATTGCTCATCTTTTTGATTGGGCTATATATGGCTTCTGTTGCTTTTCATTTTTACTTTCTTGGTTGTGTTATTGTCCAACATTAGGTAATGCAGTAAGTGCTCTCTAAGTAGTTCTATTCACAACTAACTTAATGTTCATATAATCATGAAGAACATAAGTGTCCTCATTGCTTTTACTTGATCCTTTGCTGTGGCACAAGGTAATCCAAATATGGTTATGGCTCTTGCTGGGAATAAGGCTGATTTGTTAGACGCAAGAAAGGTGGCAACGGAGGCAAGTATACTATTTTCTTCTAGAAGCCAGATTTTTTGTTTGATGCTATGTATTCACATTCATTTTTCATTTGGAAAGTTCAATCTAAGATAAGCTCTTTCTCTTGAGCATTATGCAATTGTACATTTCATATTTGATTGGTAAACAGATTGAAGTTGGAATTATCAGTGTGTGTCTGGAAAGTATTGCTTCACTCAGATCATTGATTTTCTAGCGCATCATGTTCAAAACACCTTTATTGCTGACACGCATGTCATTTATTTTTTTTATTTTTGCAGGAAGCACAAGCATATGCACAGGAGAGTGGCCTTTTCTTCATGGAAACCTCTGCAAAGACAGCTACTAATATCAATGAACTATTTTACGAAATAGGTAAGAGTTTTGCTTGAAATTGTCTGAAACTTATTTTCTATGCATGAAGCAAACCCTATGATATATTGACACGGACACGTGTTGGACACGCTGGCAAACGATTTTTCATAAAAGCACTGACACGACGCGTAGATAAAATTCTTCATTTATATAATGCAAATTTAGTTTTATACTTGTTCTTAATTTTTTTGTTGAAACTTTTTAAATATAAGTATATATTTGTTATTTAATATTAACTTTGAATTAAAAATATTAAATATATAATATTTCTAATGAAGAAAGAAAAATAATTGTGGTAGAGTGTCCTAAGAGTCTACATGGACACATCATCCTAGTTGAAGTGTCCGTACAACACAACAAAATCAGTAATTCAACGGGATTGTTCTTTTCAGAGAGTGATAGAATACTTAGTGTCTCTTTACAAATGTACTCGTGAGCCAACAGAAATCAGAACACAATTTGAGGAGTGCAAGAGAGTATTTAAATGAGTATTTGTATCTTTATGGATATTTTCTCAGTACTAGTGCAGTAATATGCATGCTCTTCTTTTATCTTCTCCTGGTGCAATAGACTGGAGTTGAGACATTATTTTCAGCTGAGAAACGACTTAGGCTTAATTTTAGTACAGATATACTTCCTTGAAACCTAGAACCCAAGGTTTATCCTGCCATATAAGTAGAAACAAATTGGTTAATCAAATTGCTCGTATTTTTGTGATTTGTCTCTCTTTTCTTTCTAATAAATGTCCATATGCATCTGCAGCCAAGAGACTGCCTCGTTTGCAGCCGGTCCCAAACCCATCGGGCATGGTTCTCATGGATAGACCAGCAGAGAGGGCTGCTAGTGCTTCTTGTTGCTCTTGAAGTTGATGCTGCTTCACCAAAGAATAGTCTGTGTTCAAGTTGTGACATTGTGTTCGTTACAGACGTTAGCATCTATTTTGTGTATTACTGTTTAGAATTGTACAGAAGAGTCCACAAGATGTTCAATCTTCAAGCTTTTTAAGATTCTGCTGTGGGTTCTCGTGTGATGAAAGATTGAGTGAAAGATATTATTTCTTTGTTTTTTTTACGAGTGATGATTTTTCTTAATTAATGGAAAAAAAAAATATTAAGTTGTATTTGTGTTCGATCTGATGTACATCTAATACCCCGTCATTTAGATTTCAATAGTAAAACATGTAAATGAACAGCAAAATTTTTGCCGCCTGCGTTTCACAATATAACTTTGTGTAAGCATATATCAAGAAAGTAAGAGGCACAAGGTTAAAACGAAGACAATTGCCAGTGATTAGATACATTTGCAAATTGGGATGAGGACCAAGTGAAGTAGGGTTATTGGCGGAATCAAGTTTAGGTTGCAACTTTGATATGCCGTAAAGACTAGGCAAAAAATGTTATTGGTGGATTGATTGAAAAATCAAAGCAAACCAACAGACCGGCAACCTAGTTGGTAGGTATATAGAGAAGTGTGGGAGGCAAAAGAAGAGGCTATTCCACTGTTCGATTTGAAGGTGGCGACTATGCACGATATTAGAATCGAAGCACCACCTTCCTATTCGAGAATAAGGGATTTAACATATGGTACTTTACACTTTGAGGAAGTCACGGACGCCCTGAATCTTGGTTGCGGTAATAAATTCACACTCATTCAAAAGTGGCCAAGAATTAGAGAAAAAAAAAAACGTTTAGTAACAAGAAGTATGACTAGAGCACATAAAGTAGAGTTAATAGTGTTAAGTTTTGTTTATTTCTATTTTTTTATATTTTTGTCATCAATAAAACATGCTAATTTCTTTTTTGTTTATTAACACTAGAATCAAATGCTTCTTTTTATATTGTTGATCTCTAGTTTATACTTTAATAGTGAAATTTCATTGTCATGAACCATGCTGACTTTAATTAGGTGACGCGGGCATGCCACTTTTGTAATTCTTAAAAAGTTAGGCCCATGGACAACCTTTGATTTGAGTCCAGTTGGAGAAGAATCAGCCCAATAGGCCCAATAATTTTCTAAGGGAATATTTTTATGATTTTTTTTTTCAATGTATCAGTCTAGTATAATTTTTTTATTATTATTCCTTGGCTCCGCCTCCGCCTTGCCTTGTCAGGATTTGTTTTAAAAAGCCCCCATTTTGAGTCTCATTCATGTATGAAAATATATTTTGGAATAATAATTTTTTTAAAGAATGTGTAATTAAAAAATAAGAAAATATTTTCATTTTACGTGTAAATTTATTTTACGAAAGAATGTATAATTAAAAAAAAATGTTTTAAAATGAATTTTTAAAAAGAGTAATATTATTCGTGCCTCTAAAGTTTGTTTTGCCATAGCTCACAAGGTTCGCACTAGCAAACCCTGGTGCGGTGGCGGTCCCAAATGTCTAATGTTCCAACACATAATTTAATGCCATCTGGTCTGGCTATCTCCTTTGTCCTGTACAACATTGAACAGTTTAGTTCTGTCAACTGCTTCTGACAGTTTTTTCACTTCCTTTTTAGTCTTTTTCTAGGATATTCCACTAGTTCTTCTGTTACGAGTCGTACGATTGTGATGGTCTGGATTCGATTTTCAATTAATAGAAATTTTCTTTTTCCTGGATTAGTACCCGCAAATCTTACTTGGTCTTTCTTAGAATTCAGATTCCTTTTATCATCAATCAGAAAGCCGTCTTAGATACATGCGCTTTATTGTATCACGCGGGAATCAACTGTCCGTAGGATTCTTTGATAGAAAGAGAAATCACAAAAAGGGTATGTTGCTGCCATTTTGAAAGGATTAAGTTAGGAATCACTTTGCATGTTGAGTCGGGGTTTTTTTTTTTATTTTTTTATTATCAATCTTGAAATTTTATCGTCAATCGAAAAGAATGTTTCTGGGTTTTCCGAATTTCAGAAATCGCTGTTTGGATTTTACCAATGACTACTGAATAGTCGTAAGAACTTATACGTATTCGGTTTATTTAATTTTTCTCGATTTCATCAATATTTATTTTGATATGAAATTGGTGCTTTTAGGCGAGAGAAATATTTGAGATCAATTATTGTGGATTATTCCCTGTTAAATGCTCGAAACTGATGTATGTGAATGCTTTTCTTCGGAGTAGGATAAGATTGTGATTGTGATTGGAATGGTTTAATTTCTGAAAATTGAATCACAAATGGATATATCTAATTGTAAGCATTTGAGATTCTTTGGTCTCCATTTGAATTCTCTGGCCAGCAAATGTGTGGCACTGGTGGTCATTGCTTTGGTTCTTAGAGCAGTTTTTCTTCCCACGTTTAACAAGAACCTATTTGCATTTGACAATGGAACATCCACATTAAATCGAGAATTTCGTATTGAAAAAACAAAGTTTTTGGAGGTTCCTCAAATCATTTGGGGGTTGAACAATCAGAAAATTGCATTTGCCAGAGCTGCATTAACTGCAAGAATGCTGAATAGAACACTTTTGATGCCTAGCATGAGTGCATCACTATTTTACAAAGAAGTTGATTTGTTGCAACCTATTTCATTCGATAAGGTTTTCCAATTCGAAAAATTTAACTCTCTTTGTAAGGGGTTTGTCCAATTGGGTCATTATTCGGAGGTTTCCAACCGCAGTGATGTTTTCAAGCTTCAAAAGGGGAGTGGAAGGAGGTGGACAGTTGAGAAAGATTTAGATCAGTTAAGACAGTTTAGCAACAATACATATCACAGGTATGAGATCATTCAGATTGTTGGCAAGAACCCATTTTTGTGGCATGATCATTGGCCAGTTAAAGACTACGCGAAGGTCTTTGATTGCTTAGTTTTTGTGGAAGAAATATCAAGAGAAGCTGATAAGATTGTTTCCAAGATTAGAGAGATTGGGTCGAAAGAAATCCGTAAAGTTGGGCCGTCCCAAAATGTTGTCGATTCAGTGCCTTATGTAGCAGTTCACATGAGAATAGAAAAGGATTGGATGATTCACTGCAAGAAGCTGGAACAAAGATCAAATATAAGTGAAATTTGTAGCAGTAAGGAGGAGATTTTGGAGAGAGTGGGAAATATTGTCGGCCTGAAAACTCCGGCTGTAATTTACCTAGCTGTGGCTGATACCCTTCTTGAAGATGACTCTATTCTAACTGGTTGGAAGGAGGGATTGCTTCCTCTCGAGAAGAAAAAGCTAGGTGTTGTTGAAGTTTACAAGAAGCACCCGTATCTCATTCAATCAGCCATTGATTATGAAGTTTGCTTGAGATCTGATGTGTTTGTTGGGAACAGTTTTTCCACATTTTCCAGCTTGCTGTTCTTGATAGAACCCAGAAGATGGTCAAAATGGGTGCTAGGAATATCTGTGGCATGGAAGCTAAATGGCCTTCTTATTCATACAATTTATGTGGGGAATCCAAAGGGCCCCGTCCATGGGTGACGAATATGTCTGATCTTAATCTGCAAGCAATTAGTTATGGTTCTAACGATGTCTCATGCCGATTAAGTTTATAATTCTAGATGATCACCCGATGCTTCCTTTGGATGTTGGTTGAGCTCCTATGACGCACTAGTCATGGAATCATAGGGGGTAAGTTCATAGTGGCAGATGACGGAGGAGGGCCAGCCGAGGCTGCAAAGGGCTTGCCGCAGCTGCCCAATGCTATTGGGCGACCATGCCACGGCATGCAGGGAAATCTGCATGCTGCCGCCCCTGTGAAATTCATGCTTAAACCCGTTTGTGGACCACTTTTCGCTCCAATTCGGTTGTGTAATTATTTATTTGAATGGTTGCGAGTCTAATGTATAATTGTAACTCTTGGAAAGAAATGTTTCATAATCTACAAACAAGATTGGTAGTTACTTGTATAAAACACACTTCTGAAATACACGGACATTGTGCCAAAAGAATTTTCTTTAATCCCCTTGATTTTCCGACATAATATACTTCCCATTTGCATCATTTTTTGCTACAAAATCTTGTTTTATACTCTATCATTCTCAAGAGACAGTATAGATCTTGAGTATAGACATTTTTAATCATTAGTGTACGGGTTGTCTTTTTGAATGCACCAAACAAACAACATGATGGCTTCATTGAATGCTGGTGTGTTTTTCTGCGTGCATCGTGATATTGGTGGGACAAATAACGGCCTAAGAGAAGTGTAAACATATGCCTTGAAGTCAAATTTTTCATAGTTCGAGATTCTGCAATTTCCTACTACTTTCTTGCGTTATTTGAAGACTTCTATGTGTTGCTCGAAGACGTCACGCCAAAAGTAGAGCAACAGTTTGGCCTAGCTTGAAAAATTCGACATTCTAATCTATTCAAAGTAATTTCTCTCTTGTTCTCTTCGTAGTGACCCTGCTGAAAATGGTGGGAAGGGGACTTAATGATTAATTGAACCCACCAAATGGTGCCAGTGGTTGTCCCATGACCCTTAGGGTGCTCCCTGAGGGACATCAAGGGGCATTTGCTGGCCCTTTCAGCAGGGTTGATGCCTTGAAGCAAGATCCGAGAGACATGGTTCTTATGAGTTTTGTAGCATAGTTCAAGTTTTTCCAACATTTACAAAGTGCTAACTATCGATACAAAAAGATCAAAATCAATCCCAAGAAAAGAAAGAAAAAAAAATTGCGCCATTAAAAACTGAAGGAAACCATTTTTCACCCCCAAAGAATATACCAGATCATAAGCAGTTTTAAATGAAAAGAGCCAGCAGAAAACGCTGCTCCCTATGAAATGCCAATACTATGTCAAAGTGAATCACATATAGAGACAACATATAAACCAGTTCGCTTCATTGCCTTTTAGATTGTCAAAAACATTTATCCTTTCGTTTTCCTTTAGACTTTCGTCTTCCTGCAAGAAGGAAGCTATATAATGTATAAACTTATAAGCCTTGCACAGAGAAATTTATGCTCACAAGTTTTGAGCACAAGGAATACAAGAACTGAATGAAAAAGGACCTATTCACACGTCCAAATAGCGGGAGAGCAAGATACTCTTTACCCTGTAAATCAAACACTTTAGGAATGATAATCGACTTCATTGAGTGTAGTCATCATAGTAATTATCGCTCATAACAGACACAAATCTTTCAAGCCAAGGTAGCTGATGCAGATCCTTCATGGCATCAACATAGGAATCTGTACAACAAGGTGGGGATTGTTGAGGTTGATGATCGGTCAAACTGAATGCCCCTGCAAGGAACCTCTGGATCAATGCCAGCTGTGATTTTTCTTGATCTGAATAAGCATCCATCGTCATCGGCAGTGACTCAAACGAATCCCATGCCCATTGTTCAAACTCTTGGGTAGGAAAATTTGCCGATTCATTAGAATAATCTTCATTCCAGAATGCGCATTCACATGTCTGTTGGCCATTCCTGTATTCCGTACCACAAGAATAACAGAACTCGTGCCCACACCTGCAGGTAAAATATGGACATGGGACAATTAGAATGAGCACTTATAAGGTTTACCATATTAGTCCTATTATTCAAATTTTTCTATAGTTTTGACTTCTTTTATGCCAATATTTCCTTTTGATATACAATAAGCAATGCTAAATCACAATTTTCAGAAGTATTTCCATGATGCCACTCCTAACACCTACTAAACATGTTAAGCAATCTTACATAATCTATTCAAAAGATATGCCAAGAGATATCGCAAGAAAATAAAGCAAAAGTGAGATGCCATGAATCCAATAACAAATCAAGAAAACAATATGGTCATTAATTTAATTTAAGTGTAATGCACCCCATATGTCTAATTAACATTTCCAAGAATGCTTCTTGTCGTGTATAAACATTTGCCTCATCAAACCTCACTCAATAATGGTAGGATCCGAATTAAATAAGAAAGACGATACATTCCTCATCATCGTACAAAAAAGTGTCGCGGATAAAATTACAACTAGAAAATTCATCTAAAGTGACTATAACCTCACATTTTGCACCAAATGAATAAAATGTCATAACTGATAGTGATAAAAAGATTCCGACAATTCTACTAAATTCATGTGTAATTCCATTTATAAATCATAAGACAATTCATTCTATATACATAAAAACACACTTGCTCGCTAGATCTTTAACACAACACACGCACTTAAATGCTTTTATTATGGTGACATTCAAATAACTCGACTGACTTGAACCTCAGAGGGTCTCTGTTGGGCAACCCAGTCTGTGGTTTTGTAACTCTATTCTGGGCCAAAGTCATAAAGAAACAGCATTAGGAGATTCTCGCAAATCATATTTGAAATGTTGACGGAGTTTGACATCAACACTATCCAACTATTTTTCTAATACTATTTCTTCTAATTTTATTTTTTATTTTTAAAGAAGAAACAGAACAGAAATATTTGAAAAACTCAGATGGTCAAAAAGGGACAGATCTAGACGAACATCAAACTCCAATGCTCACAATAAATAGCAGCCTAAATGGGTTAGGTTAAAATAACATGCTTGTCACCCAAGAATAAAAAGTGCCAATTATTTTCTGAAGAGCTTGAGGGTTGCTACTTGCTAGCATCAGTTGTCAATGGTGTGACTGAAAATTGAGCTTTCCAACATTACAAAGTTATCAGATTGCTTCAGTTCCAGGAATCAGAACAAGATAATTTGCTACTTTAAACAAATAAATGCTAAAAGTAAGCCCATTTACCTATAGGAAAAACAAAAATTTAGCTACAGATAATTTCTAAAACGTAAGTAGTTAACTATAAAGCAATAAGACCATCAATTTCTGAAGTTTTAAGATTGAAAATTAAATGAGTGCCTCTATTGGTTGAGCTATTCTTGACAAGAAAATGTGTAGAGGAAAAAAGATAATAGGAAGGAAAAGAAAAAAGGAATGTTACTTGGACAAATAGTCATCCTTCATTTGCTTTTCTACTTGATGTTTATTTTATATGAAACTCTCATAATCACAGAAAATATGGCTCTGAAAAAACCTAGGACCATATAAACTGCCAGATTTGGTGTTCTCCAATGACAAAGCACCATGTTTGGTAATGATTAGACTGTGTTGCCAATTATGCAACTTGTACCCATTGAAAGTAAACTAATTTCACCACGGAGCTCAACTACTCATACTCACGATGCCATATTAAAGTCAAATCCAGGAGGGCTAGAGCCAACCTCTCCATAACAAGAACTTACAATCTGTTACGGATTTGACCGACCCCAGAAAAGATGTGGGTGTGTTTCAACCTCACCACATGCCACCCCACAGTTGAAATCGGCATCCAGCACAATGGTGGGCCAGTGGATTTGATCAGGTTGGTAGAGTTCAGATGTTTGCCAATGTTCTTCAGATGTCACCATGGCGAGGACCATTTAAAAGAAGACATTTCTCTATCATTCAGACAGACAGACACACACACATCAGATCAGGTCCAATCTTCTAATTGTGGGAAAATCTAAGTGTTTTGGCAGATTTATGATGGCCTAATCATCCTACTCTTACTAATAGTTTAGCTTATATTGAGAGATCAAGATAAAGGAAGGCGTGCTTTTGCAGGCAATCTTTCTCTGATCTCCTCATTTATCTTCTGCAACCATTTTCATACAAATTGACTGAAGTGTCTAAAGAAAAAAAAATGTTCGTTCCAAGGAGCAACCAACTCATGAAGCAAGGATAATGTTGTTAAAAATTCTGAAGTCTCAGTATCCATCTTACTAGTCACTGTGAGAAAATACTTCAAAAGCATTTGAAAATAGAAGCATATATATTTCAAAAGAAAATAATCTTACCGGCATGTCACGTGGTAGCAACTATGATTTAGTTCAATCATCCTGTGGCACCGCTGGCAACGTCTCCACCCTTTATTCTGTAGCAAACTCATGTAACAAGCTTCTCTCTCCTCCAATGTGAGATTTTGATACTCTTCACAGGTCATAGAAGTATGCCAAGGAACCCCACAATCCACACATATAAATCCTCGACAAACAGGACACTCCATGCAGCCATTGTCTGTCTGGCTCGATGAACTTCCCCGAGTTGACAAGCATTCACGAGGATCAAGCATAACCGAGCAATTAATATACGGACAGGAAATTTTGTTGAGGATATTTGCTTCTTTAAGGGCCCTCTCCAAAGATTCATAAGAGGTAACAGGAAGAAAAGACCTAAACTCAGCGGTGGAAATACAGTATTTGCAACTCAATTGAGGGCATCTAATGGGAACGCTAGTAGATTGCATTTTCTCCTTAACATAAGTTTTCATGCAGTCGGAACAAAATTTGTGTGAACACTTGATCGTGATCATCATTGATGCAAACTTTTCCAAAGAACAGATTGAACAACTTTCAGTCAATTTACCTCCCTCGGCAGGAATAGAGACTATTCCAACCGCCACTTGAGCTAACTCTAAAGCCTTTTGAATTTCAGTACTTCGGACAAATTTTAGAACAAAGGTTTCCATACTACTAGCTTGTTCTAGGATCCTTTGCCTCAACGCCGCAAGAAGTGGATTTTCGAGTTCCTCATCTTTTGTAATCTGGAAGAAATTACTACCACTTCATAAGTTATACAAAAGATTTCCAAAATCAAATAACTAAAAACCATCTGTCAGTACTTCTCTTTCGTTACTGTTTGAGAGGATATTGATTCATTTCAAACTAATAATGGTTAAAATTGAATTCGATTTCTAAAATAGAAAGAAAATTGATCATGAGAAGTGCAATTTAAATACCAAAATGGAAAGACAAGAAAATAATTGCTCGTCATATGAAGTAAACCCTTCTGGCTTGTTTGGCGGTAAGCTGGAATGTATAATACTGAGCAGTGAGCAATATTTTAAAAAAAAAAAAAAAATTGGACATGTCGCAGAACAAAAGTATTGTAGGAAACAACAGAACTTGCCATTTTGAAAGTCATGGGATAGTTATAGATTTTTCGGCGTAACAAATTGTGATCATTAACAGACAAACAAAAACCAACGCAAGATTACATGTTTGGAGCTGGGAAATTGCTTACTTGATCATATAGGATATCAGACTCGGTAAAGGCGAAAACCCGCCTAATATTGTTTTCTGCAGCCTCTGATAAACCATCCAGCAAAGCTAAATAATCTGCTACTGATTCTTCCACATAGAAATCGAGCTTTTTCTGCACTCGAATAGGAGATAAATTACATGACCTCTCCATAACCACCCCAATTCCAGAAAGCCTAGAACCAGAATCTCCAGGACCTGCTATAGACACACCCTTGAAATACATCTTTACAGAATAATCATTGAGATCGTCCTGTAAATCTGCCTTTGTGGGTTCTTCTCTATCCTCTACTTCATCCTCATACCCGCAACAGCTTCTAAAATCTTCTTCTTCTTCTTCTTCCTTAGTTTCATCCGCAGATGAACAGTCAATAATTGTTTGTTCCTCCATTGCCATATACTAAAATTTTCAAAGAGTCACAATTTCTTCACAGCTTCACTACTTCAAGAAATGATAGATTTCAAATCAAATAAAAGACCAAATATTCAGAAAATATATCAGAAATTAACAAATTCCAGCATCCTTTGTCCAAGATAAAGGACCATTAAATTCAGATGATGACTTACTCAAAAAAGAAGATCCAGAAGTTTTGCTACACATCTCTGCCTTCGATATCGAAATACAGAAATTTTTTATTAACCACAAGATCCACGATTGCAAGTGAATATAAACAAGAACAATTTTTTTTTTTCAACAAATAAGGAATAAGAGAACCTTCCCATCAGCCAGAAAAGGTATAGAAACACAAATTCTTAATTCGCAGAAACTACAGCCCAAGAAACATCACTCGTAAAATAATCTTGCCTTCCATTATAATTCATATAATTTTTCTTCAAAAATATAGGCATGTGAATTTACATATATATGCACAAGAAATCAAGAACTGATGGTTCCATTTCCATACCTCAGTGAGAAGAAACAATTATTGCTATGATTCAGAGTGCGGGCATTAGAACCCTAATCTGACAAATTATCCTCCTTTTGTGTCTGGACTGTGCTTTACTATACTTTTCCTGGATTTTACGTTGGGAGTGGGTGCATTAATAGCGTCACAAGAAACTGAAGTCGTTTGTTGGGAGTGGTTGTATTTTCTTTTCTTTAATTGCAAATTCTTTCATTCTTTCTTGACATTCATAATTCATTCATAACACAAATAATTTCGTTTTAAGGAAAGCTGCTACCGGATAACGAACACGATGGTTGTAATTTCCGTTATATAGCTTTGATTCTTACTAGTCCAATAGAAACAATTAAGGATTCAATTACTTGCTTCATTAAACTCTTAGGGTGTGTTTGATTGCCAATATTTTCCACGGAAAATGTCTTTTTTCCATCCAAATTCTTACTTTTGTACTGTTTGATTGATATTATTTTTCATGGAAAATATTTTCCTACTTTTGATCACGTGACTAGATTTTCCACG
>CAIGRF010034967.1:17411-27636 GCA_903798235.1 Fraxinus ornus | reverse complement strand
ATTTCATTATTATTGAAAGTGAGTTCTAGATTATTCATAATAATTTATTAAACAATGAGATTTATAATTTAATAATTTATTAAATATTCATAATTTCAGATTTTAAATATTAATTAAACTTTAAACATTCATTATTATTTATTATAAATTAATGTGAGCATTTGAGCATTTCATTATTATTTATTAACTATTAAGCATTTCATTATTATTGAAAGAAGTTCTAGATTATTAATAATAATTTATTAAACAATGAGATTTATAATTTAATAATTTATTAAACAATAAACATTCATAATTTTCGATTTTAGATATTAATAAAACTTTAAACATTCATTATTATTTATTAATGTGAGCATTTGAGCATTTCAATGATTTCATTATTATTTATTAAGCGTTTGTCGATTATTTACTACATCAATACATCATGGATTCATCTATATGACTATATTCTAGATTTACCGATTTACAATACCTTACCTTGGTCCTTGGTGGTGTGACGCAGTGATGGTGTCGCTGGTTCAGCGGAGGCGGACGGCAGTCGACAACCGGCAATGGCGGAGACGGTCAGACGGAGCTGGGCAGGGCTGCAGGAGCAGGTCGCGGGTCGCCAGGAGTGAGAGAGTTTGGGGAGTTTAGTTTAGGTAAAGTGGGTGAGAGAGGGTTGGACTTGGATAAAATTGGGTTTCTCAAATTGAGGGTGGGGAAAATTGGGCTATTGCCTATTGGTTTGGGCCGTGACAGGGGGCTGACGCCTGGCTTCAACCAATTTTTTTTTTTTTTTTTTTTTTTAACCTAGGTTGGGCTTGGGCAAGTAGCCCAGTGCCCACCCCTATCTCCGCCCCTGTAATCCTCAGTGAGAGGCTATCACTTTTTTTAAAAAATCTCTATTTTCTTCTGTTACAAGTTAATTTGAACTCATATGAACCCTGTTTTGGTAGGGTTTAAAATTAATTTTTTAGTAGATTTTGATAAAATTTGACAAAATATGTTGTTGAAAAGTTATTGGTCCCATAAAATATATGGTTAAAATTTATTATTGACTTTGACTTAGATTAAAATATAGATTTTAAGCCTGATCTAAAATTTATTGAAGAACTAGAAACAATATTTTTGTTGTGCTTGAAAATGATTGGTTCCTGCTAATTTTATTTACTCCATTCATGTTCATCCCAACTTTTTTCAATAATTCTACTTGTACAAAAGAGGATGACAAAGTGGTTAACAAAATGCCACATGGCAGCCCTCTATTGACCGCCACAAGCGCCCCCTAATAGAGGGCTACCATGTGGCATTTTGTCAACAATTTTCTCATCTTTTTTTGTACAAATAGCATTGCTCAACTTTTTTAAGCACTATAAAGCAATGGTAAACTCTTTATTTAAAGGGTCATATCTTGAAGATGAATGTTAATCAAATACTACTATTTGTTATTTAGCACTAGTGGTATTTAACATCAGTTTAAGTATCAGCATATTATAAGTCCTATTAAATGGGTCATAATTCCTTATATTTAATCGAACGTGTAATTTGATGTCATTAGTATTTTCACATAGAAGCGATGTTAAATAACATTACTCTTTCATGTAATATGGTGGAGACGTGCCATGAAATGATAAATCTAATTATGAACGTATATAGATATGAGATTCACTTAATTATTATTAAAATTTAATATCACCCAAATATCATCAATAATGCAGATAAATAGCATTATACATGTTAACCATCTCAATTTTTTTTTTTTTTAATTACTATGCCTCTGTTTGGCAAATTATAATAGGAATAATAGTGAAATCTACTAAATGTGTGGATAATAAATAAGTAGTGGTTATGAATTTGTGAATGAAATTCATCTTTGAGTTTGATTGAATTTATAAATTATTTGTCAAATGGAGGATATGTCTATTACTCGGGTCGAATTAATTGAAAAATAAAATAGGTCACCGTAAATCATGTTTTTCTTTAATATCTATATATGTACATAAATATGAATTGCTTAAAAAAATTTACATAGGCAAAAATAGACTATCTTTAATGAAATTGACTGGAACTTTGTTGACTTGACAATAAAAAATGCGATTTTTCTATTCGTACATCACAAAATACATCAGAGTGTACTCTCTTCTCACATGGGAGTGTAACCCACTTTAATAAAAAATATTTTAAGTAAGTGGGTCCCACCCCCATGTGAGGGGGGTGTACACCCTGATGTACATCTTGTGATGTACAAGTAGCAATTTTCTAAAAAATAGGCATTGCATAGAGCCATAGAGTTCCGTCTAAATTTGAAGGCTGTGTTAGACTAATGATTCAATAATTATTCAAAGCAATCAAGGGAGAAAATTTCAAGAGAGAATTGAGGGTTCTATTTTCAGTTGAAGAGTATTAAATTTTTTTCTCCTCTTCCTTAATTATCCCTTGAGCCTCATTCATTAAAATTCTTTTTTTTTTTTTTCAAATATTTTCAACCACGTTCTTTCAATAAAATAATTGTTCATGTAAATAAAAAACTCTTCACTGCATTTTAACGACGTGTTCTTCAAAAAAAATTATTTTTTATAAAATCTATTCTAGAAAAAACGGAGCTCAAATTATTTTAGTGTTGATAAAAGATACATGGGGTACAAAAAATTAGGTTGTAGTCGTAACATGAAACCCGTTACTGTGTTTAACTGTCCATTAAACAGACATCAATATCACCATAAATTACAAATTTGTTTACTTGAATGTCATTTAGGGTCTGTTTGAGTCGGATTAAAATCTAATTTTAATGTTGAAACTAAAATACCCGTATTATTGGAACTAAAACAATATCTAACGCAATTTCTTATCCTTAACTTTAAAATAGGCAACAAAGATTAGACGACTTTTGTCTCTTCCCTTAGTCAATATTCCGAGCATATAACTAGATCTGTATTTGGTTGGTTCCTATTTTTATAATATTTGGCATTTTTGGCATAAACAAAATTTTTTAAACTCATAATTCAATGTATACTTATTTTTAATATAAATTGTCAACTTTCTTGTACAATAATTTAATGAACGGATCATTCTTTTCAAGGGATCCATGTCATGCTAGAATAATTGTTCTAATTTAACAAGTCGCCCCATGCACATGCCAATCTAAACTATTGTCTATTGCTTAAATTCTTTTGGCTTTTATTGAATGTAAATAACCATTTTTAATAATTCTCATTTTAAAAATGTTTCGGTCAACCGTCCGATAAAGTTATGCAGATACGTGATCTTACAAGTCTGATTTTAACATGAATTTTTCACCTAAAAATGACAAAATAGTATGACTGTCACAAAGCACATCTTGTGTAGCGTGATCCATATTCAGATAAATAATGCATTCATGATAACTTATCATTGACTAAGCTATAAGGTCTACGCACACATGAGAGTTAATGAAGTAAATGTTAAAAAGGATAATTCCAACTTGGGAACTCAATTGTCGACCAAGAAAAAGAGAATGATTAATCATTATGAGACTAAGCATATGTTTGGCAAGTGATTGTAAACCATTTCTCCATTTATCGGTTAAAAATGATCAAATCAATTTATATCCGTAAATTTTGTAGGATTTGCAAGTACACTCACTTATCCAACACGCACTCTTATCTATTTATAAACATGTAAAATGTTATATTCACTCTCGAAAATGCTTTACAAATTTCTAAGTCATCAACAACTTGAGATTGAATAGGCATCTTTAGCTTCAAGTTAGCCCACACGCTTGTGGACATGGACTAGACAAATCTGACCCGAAGGTGAGTTATTCAGCCAGAACCGAACCCACAGACCCTGCACCAAATCTTTGACATTTGTTACCTATGACAAATTTTGTCAATTTTTTCCAGCTTTTTAGGGCAATAATTGTATAAAGCTAGACATTTCAAAAAATTTAACATGCAAAATCTTCAACAGTTCAATTCTTAATTTTTCAATAAATATTAAAAAGAGAAAAGTCTATCACAAGCAACTTAGAATATGATAAGGCAAAAATGCATACTACGTCGGCGGGCCGGCATCAGGAAGTATTAACCTGCACCTTGCTGAATGTAAAAACAGAAAGAGATCACTATTGTTGAAATCAACGCTACTCCTACATTCGAATTGTACCATCGAGTAAAAATTGTCTCCTTTAAACTTAATAGCTAATAAAAGAAAACTAACGATGTTGCGACTCTCTCTCTCCTCTATCCTTCCTCTCTCACTTCTCTTTCTCTCTCACCTGTGCGCCATGAATTTGCTGCAACAAAAAGGAATAATCAGAAGATGAATAACATGACTAAAATTCTTCAATGCCCAATTAAGACGGAAAAAAAGGGGGAAGATGCATGCATTTAAAGTTGGAGTATCAAATTCACATATCAAAAAGAGCCCAACCTACCTTTTTGTTTTCACCTGGCCGGACAGCCTATATTGCACATTGATATTGACACTACTACTGCATTAGTCTAAAATGGCTAACCAATACTAGACTATACTGCCTTATAAAATGCCCAGTACAAATTTCTTTTCAATTCATCCAAGCATATAACATACATGTTGTGCCATTTCAACCACCCCATTTTTTTCCTATTCTTTGCACAAATTTGAGCTGCTGTTTCTCTTAAATTTTCTCTAAACTCTTGTCTATGTTTTCTATTTCATAATATACTAATAAAAAAGGATTATTGATTACACCCCACATAAAATTTTATGAAAGATCTTATGACATTAATTACACATTTCTTCGGGGGTCTTTGGACGGGTCATGCATTCATGGAACAAATGCAAAACATTTATGTAGTCTATATCCTATTTGAGGGGAAAGATCTAGCTCTTTTTTGGTAAAGCTTTTTCAAATTTTAAGTTGGTCAAACTTTTTATCAATCACACTCGGACCAACAATTTGTCTTTACTTTTCAACCAATCATACACGGGACCCACCAGCCATAATATTTGTCAAACAGGGGCTTTGACAGCATTTTTATTTATTTATTTTTGAAACACCACAGGCACATCCATAGCAACAACAAAAAAAAAAAATTGTTAATTTCAAATTCTTTTTTCGTAGTGAAACCAAAATTTGAACACACATTGATCCATGCATTTATTACCAGTACCAATTTCTGCTAAAGAAAGATGCTAGCTAAAACTGGTTCATATACTGCTGCCAAAATGAAATGCAAAAACCAATGAGCGTCCTACGTGAAAAGGGCAGTTAGGGTTAATAGGTAGGAGTTATGATTACTGAATGTGACATGTCTGGGCATTGAAAAGACAATTTCTCATAACCAACCTCCTGCTGCGCCATACTACAGATAGTAAATTTTGCTTTCCACTGCTCTCAGCAAGAATATAACCCTATTCATGTTAAGAGAGACGATGCCAAATCTCTCCAACATTAATGATATGGAGCAATCATCCATCACCCCACAGACACACAAGAACAAGAAAAGAGAACCCTCAAGTGCACGGACGCAAAACAGGCTATACAGAAGGATTTAGGGCATCTAAGATATCCAGTACAAAACAATACAATAAAGATTTTAAACTATTTTTCTTCTTTGATTAATAGGAATCTAACTTATGAAACATGGCTTTAGTACCTTCTTTTAAGCTTAAACGTGCTCTATAGAGTCCTAGATGAGTGAAGAAAAGGTCACATTATAGACAGAAACTGGGCAGTAGGATTACCTGGATCAAAAGTTTATTGAAAGAATAAAGCTCAGAGGGCATTGAGCCTTTGATTTTGGACAAGATGCTTTTTGAAATAACATCAAGGATCAATACTCCTACCCTCTTCGCTTCTGGCTCTCGGTGGCAGTGATGTTTGAAGTTGCTGTGTCTCATGATGGATTGTAGAATTCTGTTGCTGGAGTAAAAGGTCGTGTGGTAAAAGATCGAGCTGGTGAGGGTGATGAGAATGTGAATGCTCCTCCGCCTGCTGCTGAATGTGATGACCGTAAGGGTTGCCTTCGTAAGATCCCAAGGCCAAGGCAGGCGGCATGTCGGCAGCAGCAGTGGCCGGAATCAATTTATTATATCCTGTGGCGGTGACAGACCCTCCTGTAGTATCAAAACCACTGTTAAATCTCACCAAAACATTCTGCTGCTGGTGCTCATAATTCCTAAACATCTCCTGCTCCCTGGCGGCCCCAACCACCGCCAACTGCTGTGCCTCAAGAATCTGTTGCTCCTGTGGCGGTGGCTGCTGCTGAGAGTCCCCGATCATCAGCGCTCCATGTGGCAGTCCTGCCGGCACCCCCATCATTGACTGCATATTATACGGCATGACCTGATACGCCGAGGCCCCAAAGCTCGGATGCTGATTCATCAATCCTGGGTGGTTAATTATTGGCAACATCGCAGAAGGCCCAATATAATGAGCCAATTCTTTTTTCGCATTATCCAAATCGAACTGGACTTGCTTGAGCTTATGTTGCAGAATGGAAATAAGGCCAACACAGCCATACACTGGATCGCGAAGGCGATACTCCGCCTCATAGGCTAAGGAATTTACGGCATCCTCGCGCTGGCTGGCATTGAGTTCATTGAGGAGCTTTGCAACATTGCTGGCGCCGAATACTTTATGGACATTGGTAAATTTCTGAGGGTTATCAGGCGGAAAATATGGGGCAAATACACACTCCTGCGTGCACTTTCGCCTTAGAAACTTGCATGCCGCACATGGAGAATTTGACGATGACATTTTCCTCTCCTTCACTACAACTGAACACATCAATAATCATACAAATCATCAATTATTTGAACTTTAACAAGCCTTTGAAATCTAAAATATACACAAACTTTCGGATAAAGTGTTTTTTTTTTTTTACTGAGTTGTGCGTATCCACAAATAAAAATACTGGAGCAAGATAAAAATGTGAATGTTTAATGCAACCGATAAGAGAAGAACTTAGAAGCAATTAAATCTTAGCATATAGAAGCCGACATAGGAAGTCAATGAATTCATATTTAAAATCAAGGCTGTGATTTTTATATGTAAGGAAAGTCAAATTCAGAATAAGGAAAATTAAAAATAGAAAATCAGAACAGAAACAAAGAAAAAAACAAGTTCATATGAAAGAGAAAGAACTGTGGTAACCGTGAAAGTGAAACAAGAGAAAGTGATTGCCGGAATGTGTCTACGGGAAGATTTCTCTCTCTCTCTCTCTAAAACTTCATCAACTTGGAATGCAAGAAACTGTATGTTGTAGTGAAGAATTTTCTAGATCCAAAAGGTTCAAGAAAAAAAATCTGAGACAGGAAAACCTTTGTTCACCATGAATTCAAACGTCAAAATATTTCGTCATCTTTATCCAAACCTCATTTCATATCAAAACGAACATCAACAAAATCAAAAAACAAAAAAAAAGGACTAAAACAAAAATAAAAGGAAATAAATCTAGAAATTATTACCTTCGATTTTGCTTAATAATAACTATTTAATTGCTCCCTCCGCAAACCTCATCTCATCTGCAAAACAATACAATATGTAAATGAAAACACAGAAAAGAAAAATAAAAAACCGTACGTCATCTTTTATTGACAAATTAAAAGAGTGTGGAATATCGAGAAATGAACCTTGGGTTTATTATATGGATAACAATGGAGAGTTGAGGGTTCGAGTATGGCAGTTCTCGATCAGATCTTCAACTTCCGCGATCCCAAAAACTGAAGCCAAAATATACAAATAATATAGATTTTTCTAGTTGGAATTGAATGAGTGAGAGAATCAGTTATACATGGGAGAAAATAATATGGAATGGATAGAAACTATGGGAGGGATCATTGCCAGAGAGAGTCCACGTCATTTTTACGTCTGTGTTTTCGTGTGTATATAATACATATTGGGGTTGATGGTGAAGGACGAGTCTCCAAAAGCGCGTGTCTAATCGAATCCGTCCACACGAACCGTTGGATTAAGAAATGTAGAAGGATTTGTTAAGGAGGAGGAGATTTTTATTCTGAGAGAATGATAAATGCGTTCTCTGAATTGCCTTATTGTTCCTGTACGATTTCATCTAATATTAACTTTAAAGCCCTTGGATTTACCAATATTTACATCACTGACCTCTATTTAAGATGTATGGTAAGTTGGTAATCACATGTATATGTTAAAGGGTGGCTATTTTTTATTTTTAATTTGTCGTTTTTTACACGTATCGGTTAAATATGGAAGAAAGAATTTGATTGCGTGGAAATCTTGATTTTCAGATTTATTACTTCAGAAATTTTTCATGCACAGAATCATACACACCAACAGACTGTTCTCTTCATATTTTAGTTTTATATTTTTAATTTTGAATTCATTTTGACTTTTGTGTTTTAAGTGTTCATTTTGAGATTATTGAAAACGTGTTCTTTTTGTCATTTTTAAAAATTATTTTGAAAAATAAAAAATCTCAAAATGCATTTACTTTCTCCCTTAAATTTTCTCACTCGTCTCTCACTCTCTCTCTTCTTCCCTCCTCTCTGTAACTTGCCGAAACCCCATCCTTCGGCCACCGTCTTCATCGCGGACCACCACCAGTTGACTGCCCACCTCCGGGCAACTTAGAAACAGTCCTCAATTTAGTCACAAAACAATTAATTGAAATGAGGTTCGTGATCCCGTTTCGCACAATCCGAAGAAATCTGTGATTTTGACGACGTCTGTTTAACCCATGGTCGCGGACCACATGAGTCACCTTCCTCTCCCTCTGACGCACCTAACCCAACCATGGTCAAGCCCAATTTCAATCACAACTCGTTGAATTTATTTTTATAGGTAAACTTATGGATGAAAACTGAAAATTTGTGGTGGTGGTGGTGGCTATGGTTGGTGATCTGACAGTTGTGTGGTGGTGGCTATGGTGGTGGTTTCGGCGATGGTGTGGTTGGGGTGATGTTGGGGTGGCGGCGACGGTTAGTGGTGTTTTACAGGCGGCAATGGTTGTTGTTGAAGGTGATAGTAACTGAAGACAACGAAAACACGTTTTGAAGATTTTGACCAAGTTATAACTGAAAACACCCAAAACGACAAATTTGTCGTTTTGTGTTTTCTTTGTAAATTTTAAACTTGTTTTTCAAAACGCGTTTTCGAAAATAGGAAAGAGAACGTGTTTTCACCGTTTTGGATTTTTTTTTTTTTTTTTTTTTTTTTTTTATTTTAAACTTGTTTTAAAAAACGCGTTTTCAAAAATAAGAAAGAGAACGCGTTTTCACTGTTTTGGAAAATCGAAAAAAAAAACGACAAAGAGAATAGATCCTAATCTTTTTAAATACTAATGTCGTCGTAAGTTTAATTGAGTGGATTTACTAGTTTACTAATTTTGATGCCTTGTGACTATTGATGTATATTTACAGTTGAATGAATTATTAAACGCAATGCTACGTTGAAGATAGAAACATTTATGTGGATGGGATCTTGTGTTTGTGTGCACGAACATCTTTCAAATGATCGTTAAAACATTGTTACTTTTTGGTAATTCATAAATTGAAGTAAATTTATTGCACTTAATGGCTGATTGTGCAATTAGAAGAAAAGTTGAAGGCTAAGTGGCTAACTTCTTGTTTTTAAGCTCTTGTTTAACTCCACTTTCTAAAATTTATTTTTTCCCCAACTTATTTGTCAGCAACACATTTCATGAAATTCCATTTCTATCATTTTTTTAGTAACATTTTTCATCAATTTTTATCAAAATCTTAAAAAAAAAATTTAAATTAAATTTTATCTAAACTGATACAAGGGCTAAACGTTAAAAAATTATATATTTTCAATAGACTCTCTAAAAATGAAATACTCTCTATTTTAAATAGTTAATTGGGGGTGGACAAAATGATCTAAACAAATTGAACGATTCGGTTCAATTCTACAAAACAAAAAATAATAATGGTTATTGTTTCAAAAATTGAAATCCATTTGGTTCTGGTTCGATTCTAGTTCTAGAACCAAGAACCGAACCAAAAATCAAATTCAACATTTAAAATTTATTATATATATATAAAGTGCTATCTAACGGAATTTGTTGGTTTAACGGAAAAACTAACGGTTGGTTCTGGTTCGATTCTAGTTCTAGAACCAAGAACCGAACCAAAAATCAAATTCAACATTTAAAATTTATTATATATATATATAAAGTGCATATCTAACAGAATTTGTTGGTTTAACGGAAAAACTAACGGAATTTCTTAATTTAACAGAAAAACTAACGGAATTTCTTGTTTTGACGGAAAATCTTTTTTCACC
>CAIGRF010034955.1:0-19166 GCA_903798235.1 Fraxinus ornus | reverse complement strand
GACAGCCTCGACCTGACCGTTTGCTTGAGGGTGGTGAGGGGAGGATAAGTGTTTCTTGATACCCAATTCGTCGCAGAGGTCGCGAAGCCTCTTGTTATCAAACTGACGCCCATTGTCCGTAACAATGGAATGGGGAATTCCGAACTGGCGTATAATATTCTTCCACAGAAATTTCGATGTGTGAGGCTCAGTGATTTTAGTTAGCGGCTCAGCTTCAACCCATTTAGTAAAATAGTCAATGGCGACAACCGCATAACCCGCTCCTCCTTTCCCTTTGGGTATGGGCCCTATCAAATTGACTCCCCACTTGGAGAAGATCCATGGACACAATACCATGGTGAGTTCGATGGATGGTTGCCTTTGAATGGGAGAGAAAAGCTGGCATTTATCGCAACTTTTTACGAAATTGATGGCATCTCTTTTCAGGGTAGGCCAGTAGAACCCCTGTCTTAGGACTTTGTGGGCGAGGGTCAAGCTCCCAGTATGATTTCCACATATTCCTTCGTGTATTTCCCTTAAAACGTAGTCTGCCTCGTCATCTCCCGTGCATCATAGGAGCGGTGAAGAAAACCCTCTTTTGTACAGTGTTCTAAAAGGCGGCAAAATGCGCCGCTTAGGCGCGCATTGGCGCGACGCGTTGTCAAAACTCCTCACATACCCCGAATGCATGTAAAAATGTGGTAAAAGCTATGTTGACCACTAAAATGCGCATAAAGGCACGATAATGCTCGTGGTTAACACCGTATTGACCACAAATGCGCGCAAAAGCTCGCACTTTCTTAGTTTTTATTTTTTATTTTTTTTATTTACTAATAATAAATATATATAATAAAAATTATTAACTTTCCAATTTCCAACCCAATTGACAAGCCCAGGAAATATATAAAGCTTATGTTAGCCCATTTATTTATAGGTATAATCTTTTGTGCTTGACCTATAAGATTTCGATGTAGGATCAGCAAACATTACACTATGGGCTCTGGGTACTTGGTAGTGGTACCTTCTCGATTGTGAAGAAGACGACCAAGAAAATCGGAAAGGTACGTTGAGAGAGAGAGAGAGAGAGGTGTTGAAAATCTGAAAATGAAGGTTGTGAAGAAGATGACCAAGAACTTGCTTCTAAGTCTTCTTCTGAAACTCATTTGTGAAACCAATAACTTAGTTCAAACATAGCAGATAAAGATTTCAATTATTGTTCTTCCCCCATCTCTCCTAAGCATGGTTTGTTTATTTTCCTCAGAAGAACAGTTTCGGAAATTCAAAACTTGAACAGACTTTAAAGTGATTTCGGTTAATTGATGGTCAGGTTACTCTAGCCCATCTCAAGGATAAGCCCGTGCAGACACAATCACGGTCATCTTCAAGTTTGGGTGTAAACAGTGGTGTGAGGTCAGCGGCAGCAAGGCTCTGAGGTGGTGGAAATGGGAGTAGGCCACTTAGTTTTGTTGGAGGGAATGGTGGGAGTAAGTCAGTGACTGGCCCATATAATCTTTACGTTAATTAATCATTTTTTCTGTATTTCCATAATTAATAAAAAATTTAAAATTCTTCTAACATTAATTNTAATCTTTACGTTAATTAATCATTTTTTCTGTATTTCCATAATTAATAAAAAATTTAAAATTCTTCTAACATTAATTAGCAATATTATAGTATTATATTAAATGTAAAAAATTATCATTTTTTAATTATCTTTTTTTAAGGTAAAAAATCTATTTTTTTATATAAAAATATATTTAATGTCTTAAAAATAATTAAAATAATGTTAAAAATGCGAAACGCATTATGATGCTTATTTTTCGCATTGACACGGCTAAATTTGTGATTCTTGATTCTCGTCCTCGACGCCTTGCAACGCATTACGCCTTTTAGAACATTGCTTTTGTATAAGACCTCGTCCTTGATTATGTAATGAGCAGCTCTACGTCTGAGTTTTCGGGCTTCTTGCCTATTTTCTAGGAGGACGTGATCCTTGAGATACGCTAGGATGGGTCGTATCCAGTTGGGAGTTTCTACAACCTACATCACCTTTTCTATTTTTGCTGTGGAAGGCTTAGTAAGGTAGTCAATGGGTACAAACTTGAGTAACTCTAAATCTTTACTGCTGGCCAACTTCGATAGCGAGTCCGCATGTGCATTATCTGCCCTGGGGACCTGGGTCAATTCAAATTTATCAAAGTAAGGGATCAGCTCCCGGACCTTCTTTAGGTAAGTAGCCATACCCTTGTCTTTGGTGGCAAAATCACCGTTGACTTGGCTCACCACGAGTTGCGAATCGCTCCGGATAGCCACACTTTTCACCTACATTTCTTTGGCTAGCTTGAGGCCTACTAGGAATGCCTCATACTCAGCTGCGTTGTTAGTTGTCTTAAATCTGAACCTTACGGCGCAATTAAGTTTGTGGCCTTCCAGGCTTTTCAGCAGCACTCCAGCCCCGGAACCACTTTTCCCAGCTGATCCGTCCACAAACAATACCCAGGTCGGTGGTTCCACGGGTTCCATGGTAGTATTGATGTTCGTTGCTTCTGTGAATTCCGCCATAAAATCTGCTACGGCTTGTCCCTTCATCGCAGTTCTGGGCTGGTATGAGATGTCGAACTCACTTAGCTCCATAGCCCATTTCATTAATCTTCTAGAAGCATCCAGTTTCTGGAGCACCTGCTTGAGAGGGAGGTTTGTCAAGACGCGGATACTGTGTAGGGCCTCAATTTCCTTGAGGCAATCATGAGCGACAAAGCTAGTTTTTCCACATAAGTATAACGCGTCTCCGCTGGTAAGAAAGCCTTGCTAACATAATACACAGGTAGTTGCATACCATCTTGTTCCCTCACAAGTACCGAGCTTACTGGAATGGCACTTACAGCCAGGTATAATGATAGAACCTCTCCTTCTTTTGGTTTGGAGAGGAGTGGGGCCTGACCTAGGTGTCTCTTCAAACACTGGAATGCCTCTTCACACTCCTTGCTCCATTGGAATTTCTTTCCCCCTCTTTAGAACCTGGAAGAATGGGTCTGTCGGTGGCTTTGGAAATGAAGCGGTTTAGTACTGCAAGTCTTCTTGTGAGGCATTGCACCTCCTTCGACTTGTTGGGAGCCTCATGTCTAGTAGCGCTTTGATTTTCTCGGGGTTTACTTTAATGCCCCACTGGTTAACCATGTATCCCAAGAACTTTCTCGAGGTGACCCCAAAGGCGCACTTAGACGGATTGAGCTTCATGTGATATTTTCTGAGAATTTCAAATGTGGCTTGCAGGTGTGTTATGTGGTCCGTTGATTTGAGGCTTTTTACCAACATATCATCCACGTATACATCCATCGTTTTACCCAACAGGTCAGCGAACATCTTGTTAACTAGTCGTTGGTAAGTGGCACTGGCGTTCTTTAGACCCAAAGGCATTACCTTGTAACAATACGACCCCGATCCATTATGAAGGAGGTGTGTTCTTCATCAATGGGATGCATTGGGATCTAGTTGTACCCCGAATAAGCATCCATGAAGCTTAGAAGTTCATGTCCTGCAGTGGAGTCGACTAGTTGGTCGTTCCTTGAAAGTGGAAAACTATCTTTTGGATAGGCTCGGTTGAGGTTAGAGAAATCTACGCAGACCCTCCACTTGCCGTTAGCCTTCTTTACCAGAATAGGATTGGATACCACTTTAGGTAGACTGCCTCCCTGACGAACCTATTGGTCATAAGCCGGTGTACCTCCTCCTTCAAGGCTGTGTATCATTTCGGATTTAAAGCTCTTCTCTTTTGTCGGTGGGGAGCGAACTTGGAGTCTATGTTGAGTTGGTGGCAGCTGATTTTAAGGTCAATGCCTACCATATCTTCGTGTTTCCAGGCGAATATATCCAAGTTGTTGAGCAAAACATTCTTCAATTTGGTTTTTAGTTCTGTACTGAGTTCCTTTCCAATTTGCAGTGATTTAGGGGGATCTTCTGAATTGATGGGAAAAAGCTCTAACTCTTCCACTGAAGTAGCCTATGAATTTGATTTAGTGATCATGGGGTCCAGATCCACTTCTACCGCTCTCTCAAGGGCGTCTGTCATATTGACATCCCCCCTTGTTCAGGGGTGCAGCCTTCTTCAGGCGCTTCATCCATTTCCGCATCTATCAGCACCATGTTGATGTTTCTGGGCTAGGATTTTCTCAAAGAGCTTAGGTAGCATTCTCTGGAGCCTGCTTGATCGTCCCTGACCATGGCGATCCCCTCTTTCGTGGGAAATTTCATGCAAAGGTGATGTATAGAAGTTATTACTTCTAGTTCCCTTACCGTAGGCCGTCCTAAAACACCATGATAGGCAGACCTATGGTCTACCACCAAAAATTCCATAAAATGTTGGACTCGAAAAGAAAATTCTCCCATCTCAACTGCCAAAGTAATTCTTCCTCTTGGGACGATGTTGTCGCCAGTGAAACCATATAAAGAGGCGGTCATGGGGGCCAACTGATGTGCTGTCATAGGCACTCAAAAATAATCCTTAAACTTCTAAAACTAATGTAGTAGTGGAAGTAAGGGTCGATCCCACGAAGAGTGTGTAATTCAATATTTTATGCTCCGTACAATGATTGGGGGTTTTTTTTATGCAAACAATTGTAAATAACGCAATTAATAACAATGAAAATTAAATTAACGAAAATAATCAAAAGACTAACATTGGTCCAAGTCAATATCCACCTTCGAAAATCCACAATTCATTTGAATATTCATCGTTGGAATAATTTTCCTATTTCTCCTTTGTTTTAGTTAGTTAGAAACTAGCGTTCTAATTAACTCTAATTATTAAATAACCCCAGACCAGCGCTCAAGATTCAATTTAATAACAGCTTTACACAATAGAGAAATCGATGAACTAGATAACACAAACACCAGCAATTGTATTCAATCTATTTAAATATTCTTCTTAAGATTCAATAACTTCTATCGCAGAAAATCATCAAATCCTAGTGCTCCACAAGTTAAAGGGATCAAACAATTACGGATTTGATATTTAACTTAGCGGAAGATTGCAACGAATAATACACTAGTAGACCTCCTAGCAATTAAGCATAACAATCATAGAAATAAGTGCAGAAAAATATTCAATACTCAAAAACATGAATTAAATTAAGAAAAACCATTTACATATCACAATATGTGGTTTCGAGTCTTCAATCTCCTTCGACCAAGTATAAAGAGTTAGTTACACATGATAGATCTAAGAAAAATGGAGAGAAAATAGGTTGGAGGCATTCTAGTACGTTCTGGTTGTATTCTAGGGTTTTAAAATATGTATTTATAGTTGTTTCCATAAGTATTTGACTTAAATTCGGAAACCAAAATTTGCGTCCCGGAAATGAACTATGCGGCCGCATGGAATTAAGGCTTGCAGCCGCAAGGAATTACGAAACTTCCTCCCGGACAATGTTCAATATTTTGGCTATAACTTCTTCTTTCCATATCTGATTGAGGCGATTCAAGATGCATTGAAAAGATAACTCAAAGGGTTACAACTTTTATTCTATTACTATCTTCAAATTCGATTGTTTTCCATGTCAAAATCTGGTCTCAACATGAGGTAGAAAATCGATGCAAAACTTTTCAGCTTGTAAGTTGATATGTGATCATGTCTTGGCTATATTCCATCCCTTTGACTCATTTCTTCATCCAATTGACCTCTAACACTCTTGAATATTCATCACAAGGTTAGAAACAAGTTTAGAACATTCGTTCTTTAGTCCCTGAACTATCACTTTCTTCCATTTTGGTCCATTTTCACCTATTTCTTCCAAATTACGCTATATCCATAGAATTGCCACCTAAATCAAAATATGAGAATTCTAAGTACATTTAGTTATAAAATAGTCATATGAGCGCATTAAATAAAGATACAAAATGTGTATTTTACATTCCTATCAAATTTCCCTACACTTAGCTTTTGCTCGTCCTCGGGCAAAACTCAAATTTAATTCTCTAAAACACCATGTCATAAGTCCAAGAACATAGAACCATCAAAAATTTTCAAAACACATAAAATATCATGAATAAACATCTCACACAACTCATAATCAATTAGCAAGAATTTTCATATGAAGATGGAGTAAACTAAACATGTAGACTCTCACAGATATAAATACTCAACTCTCATGTGTTTAAAAGGGTAAGTGTTTCTCTCAAATTCATTCCAATTGAGATGTTCTACCATAGGTTTGCATATATTCTCATTCTCTACCACTTAGATCACATGCTTTACAAAAATCATAAGGACTTTTCAAAGGTTGTAATGTGGCTTATGGTCAAGGTGGGAAATATTTGGGTATGTGACTCAAGATCCATCGAAACTAGTGGAGTAAAGATAAATAGACTTAGCTCAAACATATACATAAGACATGTAAACCAACCACTCCACATGATAGTTTCATCATTTTTGCATCTATCCCACACAAATTGAACTCTTTCTTGAGATGTAGGACGAGTTATGAATATAGATTTTTTTCACATCAAAATCACTCTCTTTCATCACTTATTTTCTTTTTCTTTTCTTTTTTTTTTTTTTTTCTTCAATCATTCATTTCTTTCATTTTTCTTCTTGTGTTTTTCTTGCACAATGTAAACTCCAAATTATACACCAATAATGGAACTCCCTGAATTGACTTAGAAAATTTGTTCCAATTCACCAATAATAGCACTACCATAAATCTTGATACCCCCACACTTATTTTCTTGCATACCCACACTTCTCATGACATTCAACAATACTCCACTAGCTCTAAGGCTTGGGTAAAGACATTGTTTTTCCAGTTTAAAGCTTGTAATGTGAGTTTATACAAAGAAAAGGCAATAAGGCTCAAATGGGCTCAACAATGGAAAATTCAATTACAGGGTCGGCTATTTGGCTAATGAAGCTCATTTATGTAACAAAGATGGCCTTAATCATGTTCGTGCATGCATGTGTCAATGTGATCTTGAAGAGAATCAATGCAAGTTCTAGAGAAACAAAACCATGGAAGAATATCACACATGAAAAGAATAATGAGACTGTTATGGATGTATCAGTCTAAAGGCTCAAAAATCTCACCGGCCTTTGTCTACAGAATTTAGTTACTACCATCCTCAAAGAAAATAACTCCACTAATCAACTCTAAGTTGGAGGATTATTCATTCAATCATGTTATGAGTTTTTCAAAAGCCTAATTAATTCTAGCAAATAGTATACACAACCAAAAATCTTTTAACCTCAACTCCTCTTCTTGAAAAATCATGCAAAAAATATTGAAATTAAACTCACTCAAAATTGAAATGCAACAAGTCTAAATCTCCTCCCCCACACTTAAAACTTACATTGTCCCCAATGTAAGGTCCAATGCAAAGAAAATGACAAATATAACTAAAATAAAAAAATGGAATGCGAAAAATAAAAAGATAAAGGAACGAACTCCCCTTGGGTTGCCTCCCAAGCAGCGCCTCTATTTATTGTCTTAGGCTCGACTCAATGTTTCCTTATTCAGCCCGGGTCTATCATGGTTGGCTTCGATCTTCCTTGCGGTGTACCAAGTTCAATGGGAATGATAACTGTCAATGCTCCTCCACCTCCATGGAATACATACTTGTGGTGACTGAGGTGAGGCTTCAAATCTGAAATGAAAGTCTGCAAAACAGAAAGTAGAGGATTCTTATTAGAAACTTGTAATACAGAATAAGAACTATTACCTGACTCTGTAAGATCATTTAATGCTGTCACAGTTCTTTGTAACTCAGTGTTTAAGGCCAGCTCCTCTTTTTCCTTCCCAAGATGCTCAATATTGACAACTTCCCATTCTTTTGTAGCAACCAATTCGAAAACATCCTGTGCTAATTGATCAATCACATCAATAAAATGAACATGGTTATTATTACACAGATGTTTCATGGAATCATAGATATTAAGTGTAATAGTTTTATCATCAAATTCCATGGTTAGTGTGCCATTATGAAAGTCCATTTTAGTTTTGGATGTCCTTAAAAACGGTCTTCCTAACAAAATAGGGATAGTATGATTACTATTGCCCATGTCAAGCACATAAAAATCAGCAGGAAAAACCAACTCATTAACTTTCACGAGAACATCCTCAACTACCCCCTTAGGATAGGCATTAGATTTATCAGCTAGTTGAATTATCACACCAGTTTTATTTAAAGGTCCAAGTTTCAAGGAAGTGTATACAGAATATGGCATGACATTAATAGATGCTCCTGAATCTAACATGGTCTTCTCAAACTTAGTGTCACCTATCATGCAAGGGATAGTAAACATACCTGGATCCGTGCACTTTGCAGGAAGTTTCTCTTGAATTATTGCAGATACCTGTTCTCCAACTTTTACCCTTTCAATCCCCTTCAATTTCTGTTTCCTTTTACTTGTGCACAATTGTTTCAAAAATTTAGCATAACGAGGCACTTGTTTAAAAATATCTAAAAGTGGAATATTTACCTCACATTTACTAAAAATTTCATGTAGCTCATCATGATCTCGTTCATATTTTCTAGATCCTACTAAAGCTTGAGGAAAATGAGGTACATGTTTATAATCAGAAAGAGGTAGAAACTTACGCTCAGTTACCTTAGTATCATTGGGAGTACTTTTTTCTGTTGCGATATATTCCTTCTTTTCTTCCTTCGATAATGTAGGGGCCACCTTCACTGGAGCTTCAACCTCCGTTCCACTCCTCAACGTGATTGTACTTACATTTTCTTTTGGATTTACCACTGTTTGAGATGTCAATTTTCCCGCATTCTGTGACTCCAACCTACTGACCGCGTTAGCCATTTGACCCATTTGATTCTCCAAACTTTGAATGCTAGCCCTTCTCTCCTGTTGAAATTGTAAAGTGTTAGTGGCAAGAGATTTAACAATATCTTCTAAAGACATACTAGAGTTAGAAGTTTGGCCATGTTGTTGTCTAGGAGGGTATGGCTGATTATATTGTTGGAAATTCTGCCAATTTTGATTCATAGGTTGATTCACTTGTCGATTCCCATAACTAAGATTTGGATGATCCAACCATCCTTGGTTGTACGTGTTTGAATAGGGATCATAATTCCTTTGTGGTTGTCCAGGAAAGCTACCGACTGCATTTACGTGTTCAATATATTCTTCTTGAATTGTTGGGCACATATCGGTTGGATGGCCTACCAATGAACAAATTCCACAAGTCTTTGATGCTTGCATAGTACCTACAGCCATTTGACAAATAAGAGTAGTTAGACTCGCAAGTTGTTGTTCAATGGATGAAACATTTACCTCATTAACATGTTTAGATGGCATGTCGAGTCTAGTGCCAAATTGTTGAGAATTGGCGGCCATATTTGCAATCTAGTTTCTTGAGTAGAAGATCGAGTTATGGCATAAACTATCAAGGAAACTAAAAAAAAATAAAAAACAAGTTAAAAAGAAATTAGAATAAGAAAAATAAATAAAATTCTATGCTAAAATTTCTAAAAACAATGAATTGCCTAAAAACCTAAAAATTATGATTTTTTGATTTTTTTTTTAAAAATAAAATAAACAACTAAAGAAGCACAAAAATAAATTAACACCACTCCCCGGCAACGGCGCCAAAATTTGGTGTGCTGTCGTAGGCACCCAAAAATAGTCCTTAAACCTCTAAAACTAATGCAATAGTGGAAGTAAGGGTCGATCCCACGAAGAGTGTGTAATTCAATATTTTATGCTCCGTACAATGATTGGGGGTTTTTGTATGCAAATAATTGTAAATAACGCAAGTAATAACAATGAAAATTAAATTAACGAAAACAATCAAAAGACTAACCTTGGTCCAAGTCAATATCCACCTTCGGAAATCCACAATTGATCATAGATGCAAGGATAATTCAATTCATTTTGAATATTCATCGTTGGAATAATTTTCCTATTTCTCATTTGTTTTAGTTAGTTAGAAACCAGCGTTTTAATTAACCCTAATTATTAAATAACCCCAGACTAGCGCTCAAGATTCAATTTAATAACAACTTTACACAATAGAGAAATCGATGAACTAGATAACACAAATATCAGCGGTTGCATTCAATCTATTTAAACATTCTTCTTAAGATTCAATAACCTCTATCGCAGAAAATCATCAAAGTTAAAGGGATCAAACAATTACGGATTTGATATTTAACTTAGCAGAAGATTGTAACGAATAATAAACTAGTAGGCCTCCTAGCAATTAAGCATAACAATCATAGAAATAAGTGTAGAAAAATATTCAATACTCAAAAACATGAATTAAATTAAGAAAAACCATTTAGATCTCACAATATGTGGTTCCGAGGCTTCAATCTCCTTCGACCAAGTATAAAGAGTTAGTTACACATGATATATCTAAAAAAATAGAGAGAAAATAGGTTGGAGGCGTTCTAGTGTGTTCTGGTGCGTTCTGGTTTTGTTCTAGGGTTTTAAAATATGTATTTATAGTTGTTTCCATAAGTAGTTGACTTAAATTCGGAAACCAAAATTCGCGTCCCGAAAATGAACTATGCGGCCGCATGGTTTAGAGCTTGCGGCCACAAAGAACAAATGAATTCAGCACTTTAACTTTCGGAAGTGGTCCATGCGGCCGCATGGAATTAAAGGCTTGCGGCCGCAAGGAATTACGAAACTTCCTCCCGGATAGTTTTCAGTATTTTAGATATAACTTCGTCTCCTGATATCTGATTGAGCTGATTCAAGATGTGTTGAAAAGATAACTCAAAGGGTTACAACTTTTATTCTTTGACTATCTTCAAATTAGATTGTTTTCCATGTAAAAATATAGTCTCAACATGAGGCAGAAAATCGACGCAAAACTTTTCAACATGTAAGTTGATATGTGATCATGTCTTGGCTATATTCCATCCCTTTGACTCCTTTCTTCATCCAATTAACCTCTAAAACTCTTGAATCTTCATCACAAGGTTAGAAATAAGTTTAGAATATTCGCTCTTTAGTCCCTGAACTATACTTTCTTTCATTTTGGTCCATTTTCACTTATTTCTTCCAAATTAAGCCATATCCATAGAATTGCCACCTAAATCAAAATATGAGAATATTAAGTACATTTAGGCATAAAATAGTCATATGAGCGCATTAAATAAAGATACAAAATGTGTATTTTACGTTCCGATCACCAGCTCATGATCTACTATCATTTTATCAAAGGTGGTTTCGAAGAGTATGTTAACCGAGCTCCCGTTATCAATTAACATGCGCTTGAGGCCATTTCTGGCCACGATGGCTCGGACCACCAAAGCGTCACAATGTGGATAATGGACCCCTGCAGAGTCCTCTGGTGAGAAGGTCATCGGTGGAATGCTCCTGGACCCCCTACCAGAATTGTTGATTAAGTAGCTCAACATGGAAGGATCTTTGGCTTCTCTCGCGTAGTTCCTTTGAGCATTTTTTAAATTTCCTCCAATGTGCGGATCGCCAATGTTAGTTTCAATTTCTCTGATTGGCACGTTCCTGGCGTCAGCTGGAGGTTCCCTTCTTGGTCTTTGACCTCGCGCTCTATTCCTATCCTCCTCATGTTTCCTTCTGGGAGGTTCGTTATGGTGATCCCGCCTTGCATCATTGTATCGAGGTTCCTGTCAGAGCGGTGGGGTATTTTGCTGGGGGTGATAGATGTTCCTCTCTTCATTATGGGGGTCACCATACTCGTTGCGGCGTTGTTTGTTCGCGTAATTTTCAGTACCGTGTCCGGAGGATTGGTGGGATGTATGTTATGGCCTATTTCTAGGCTTTCCATCCCTTGTTCTGCCTCTTTCTCTCCATCTGGGCAAGTTCGGCGGCCTGTGAGTATTGGGACCCTCTTCTTCGTATGCCAAAGAAGGCACGTCGTTCAACGTCGTGGTGGCCAACGCCTACCCTGAGGTGGGAGGCTATAGTATGCCCTGATTGAGTCCATTGTTGGTCTACCATGTGGGATATAGGGCCTCTCCCGTGTCTTTGGGATGGTGGTAATCCCATTGAGGTTCGATTACGGTGGTCTATGAGTTCTTCATTAACAATTTCACTTCTCATCATTTCCACTAGTGCATCATAGGTGGTGGGGTTCTTGTTACGTACGTCTCTCCAAAATAAAGTATTCATGTTAAGGCTCCCCATCAAGGCAGAAAGGGCCTCTCTATCCGTGACTTGCTCGCAATATGTCATTCATCAGTAAAGCGAGCTAAGTAGCTTTTCAAGGTTTTCCCCGCCTGTTGTCTCATGTCTTGCAATATTTGGATCGGAGCCTCTCCTTCTTTGCTAGATAAGTATTGGTTCAAAAAAGCCTTTTCAGGTCCGACCAGCTTCTGATGCTACCCGTGAGGATGCGACTGTACCAGATTTCTACCGTCCATGTTAGCGTAAGATGGAAAGCTCTACATTTTAATACTGGTGAGGCTCTTCTTAAAGACATCTGAGTTTTGTATTATAGTTGTTGAGGTGCTTCGCGGGATCGCCCTTGCCCTCATATTTGGGTATCTTGGAGGGGACGAAGTGGTTAGGAACCTGGGCGCTCCGCAGTTCTTGCGAAAATGGCAAGCTCTCATCATCGTCGTCCATTTTGAATGACCTGCAGGGTCCTTCGAAATCGTTTCCATCCGCTTGATATCTAGGCGCTGCATTGGCCTGATTCCCTGCGTTAACGGCGTCCCTCCTTTCTCGCCTATTTCTAGGGCGAGGTTGGACTCTATGAGGTTCATTTCTTTCGTTCTGCTCCTGTGTTCTTTGTGTTGGGGACTGCTGTGGCCTATTCCTAGGCCTGGAAGGTCCAATTCGGTCAAAGACACTGGCAGATCTTTGCAGTTCGTAATCATGTGAGTATTCTGGGAGAGGTTTTCACTCGGAGGTATATCGCCACCGAGGCGGCTTGTGGCATAGTTGGTGGAGGCTTCAGCTCCCAATTCCCCTTCTATTGGGTTTCCTTCCCCATGCCATTGAGGATACGTTGCTGTGTCGGAATACTCTCCTTCCGGGCGGTAACCTCTATTCTGGGGCATTTGGGGCCCAGCCTGCTGTTACATGGTGGCGTTTTGTTGGGCTATAAACCTCATGTTCGCAGCTGTCCCACCAACTCTCCACGCTAAGAATGTGGCAGTACCGCCTCTTTTGTAGCGATGATGGGGACGATACATATTGACATTTGTTCGGAGGACCTCTTCTTCAGAAGCTCCTGTCGTCTTCCTTCGTTATGCGTTCCCTGGTGACTTGAACTCATGATATCTTTTTCGATTGCTTCCTTGCGATGATTTTTTTTCAAGAATCAATACCTTTCTTCAAGGTTCTTCGAGGATGGCCTTTACCACTAGGATGTACATGGTTATGGTGTCAAAGTTTCCCACAGACGGCGCTAATCTGTTGACCCCAAAAAATGGTCCAACAGAAAATGATGACTTCCAAATACTTCTTAGTTGGTGACGCAATCAATTGTATGATAAAAAGGGGGGTCGGCTATGAGGAATGGATTTTTTGAATAGAGAGTTCAAGTTACCCTTTTAAGTGTACAAATTTTCATTACCTCCAAATGGAATTAAGTGCATGTTTTTATAGTAGGATACAATTAATACAGGACGTAGATAATAAACTACGTATCCTCATCTACCTGACCAGTACATCACATCCTAACCATCTATCAATCATGCCATAAATGCCAAGATCTTCTCACAATCTTCTCATTCGTGATGGGACAGCGTAGGTTTGGTAGAGGCGGCGTTGACAGTGTATTGTCCCATCAATCCCGCCTCTTGCGCTTCGGTTTATATGGGTTAGGTTCTTCTACTAGAGGTTCGGTTGGGAATTTTATACGTGGGGTAGGATGAGCACACAACCGCTAAACGCAGTATCGGGTCGGCCGTCCTCCAGGCTTTGTGTGAGTTCAGTTTCCCTCCACGTGGCTTGTTTATTTTATGATTATTTATATGAGTAACAAAAAGTATATTTTCGAGCCTTTATAACTCGGGTGATTAAAACTGTAAGGATGATTTTAAACTTGGTGCCCTATGATCATCTGACTTGGGAGTCATCGGCATAAAGCTCGCTACATGGGTTATATAGAAAGCAAATGAGAAGATGTTCGAAAAAAAAAAGAAAAAAATGGAGAAAACATGAAAAAGGAAAAAGGAAAAAAATACACAAGTACATTGATTGAGTTCCAGACATTTGGTTGATAAAACTACACTTTTGATGAGATGCAAGTAACTCAGTTTAGTCTTATGGGTTAAAGCAATCAAAACTATAGGAGAATCTTGACTTGTTGAAATGTGAGCTTGTAATAGTTATATATATCCAAGCTAAGAGAGTGTAAAGAATAAAATTGAAAAGCTCAATTTAGAATGCACACCGGAAAAATTGAGTGAAAAGCATAAGTTTGGGGGTGTATATCTCTTGAACGAAGTAAGGATATATTTGACTGCTATGAGTCAGATGTTAAGCCAATCACAATCTGAATATGTTGACATGAGTTTTCATACACACACGTCGAGGTAAGCATGTAACGGTGGAGATTTTTGCATTGTTGTAAGTGTTCATTTGTTTGATTATTGAATTCCAATCCTGAGACACTACAGGTTGTTAAACCATGTTTTGTGTAGAGTTAAGCTACATTTTTGTATGAAAACAAACAATAGTTCAAGTTTGGGGGAGTTTGATAAGTGTGTTTTTACACACTTATTTTACTATCAAAACATGAAAAATTATTGGTTAATATGTTGGAATATAGCTTAATTAAATGCAATTTATGTTTTGTAGGACAACATAATGAATGCAGTGGAGTTGGGAAGAAATAAGGGAAAAGGAACCAAAATGAAAGAAAATAAAAGTTTAGGGACTAAAATGCAAATATCCAAAAGTTGGTTCAGAAGTTATTACCAAAATACTAACTGCTCTATAGAGACAAAAAATCTGCACACGAATGCAACATTCCTTATTCGATTGGAACTCTTTTAAAAACCAATTTGGATGTGATTTTCATCCAATTTTCAACTCCAACAAATACTTAACAGCAAAATACGCCTCCATACACTTTTTTCTCATCTTTTGGTTCAATAACTCCATGAAAAACTAAACAATTTGGTGAATTAAGGGAGAAACTCATTGGATTAAGTAATTTCACGTCTTTTATTCATGTAATTTGTTATTTTTCTTGTTAAGTAATTCTAGATTTAGATTTTCTTTTCATAAATTTATTTTGAAATTGATTTTAACTCTTATTAGATTTTTCATACACATTACTCGTGCTTTTTCTATCGAACAATCGAAATATTTTTTGAATTTCAATTTCATTTATTTTATTGGTGATATTATTTACTGCCTTATGCTTGATATATATGGTCGATTTATAATCTAATTTCAATAAACAATTGTGGGAAATTGTTTGAAAATATCTAGATTCTAGGGTTACATTTGAATTAACTTGTTTTTAACGTTAAATCTTCCAATTAGAGTGTCGGGGATGAAAGTCTCTAATTGAGTTATAAAAAATGAATAATTGACGTTGAATGATCCGATCCAATTGAGAGAATTTCGATGTTTCACTGTTTTAAATCATTGATTTTAGTTTTATTACTTGATCCATTGATATTTAAATTTTATTTCGAAAAACAAATCATTTTCAAATAATTTACGAAAAATCCTAATTTGTTGAACCCTTGAGTATTTTTCCATCTCCCTGTGGAATTGACACTTCAAATCTATGCGACAATTACTACGTTATTCTTTGGGCCTAATCGGGTTTTTTTCATGGGTTTCTTTAATCCAAATTAGCTTACTAGACTTTAAACTTTAATAGACTTAAATGGGTTGCATATTTAGAATTCGATCCGATCCATTTAATTTCTTTTATTTATTTATTTGATATATACAAATGTCCCATCAAGATTTATTTATTTATTTATTATGAAAATAAATAAATAGGTAATTTTGAATTTAATGTCAGAATTTTATTTGACAGTGAGTTTTCGATATTCTTCTATTGATACTAGCTCTTGTTTGATCCTCATTTTTTTCAAAATACATTTTTCTCTATCTTCTTTTCAACCACACATTTTTCAATAAAATAATATTACACGTAAACTCAAAATTTCTCCTTATTTTTTAACCAGACATTCCCTATCAATTTACTATTTCAAAATGCATTCGACACCAAAAATGGGATTCAAACCAACCCTTAGACTTTGAACAAGATTCTTATCCTTGAAGATAAGAAGAGTTCGAATTAAATTCTATCAAAATTCAACAAACTCATCTCTATATATGGAACTCGTATGCTAGGCAAACAAAAAGTTGATATCAATAGAGTTGACTAAGTTTTGAAGAACATTTTCCATCATTGCATGCTTTCTTTCTTTTTTTTTCTATTTTAAATCCTCTCTTTCTGTATAACTTTGCTGTTGGTGTTTTTTGATCATCCAATGGCAAGGAAATAGAAATATGCGCCAACCGCATGGTCTTTCTTTATTTTTGTGCTTAAATTAGCCTTTTGTACTTGTTCCCCCTTTTTATTCAATTTGATTTGAATTTTTTCTTTTTTTAAGAAAAAAACTGTTATAAATTTTTGTTTTATTTTCAATAACAAAATTTATACAGTAAAATTTCGAAAGATGAATGTTCGATAAATTAATAATTTCGCTTAAATAATAAAAAATCTCAGTCCCGACTTTTGTTAGTGGACTAAATAAATAACCCCATTAAATGCATAAAATAATAATTTTTTTTTTCTTTTTGAGATCCTTCCTTTAAAGTCCAACAAATATCTAAAATAATAAATGTTTAAATTCATAAAAGTTCATACTAATACAAATTAACAAACTTAATTTGACAATACTTTCTTCAATTCGTCTCTTTTTCAAAATATACATCTAAAGTCTTTTGCTTTAACTTGTACCGAAACAAAACTCAATTTCATTCTTAATCTTTTGCAATGCACATACTACATTTAGCATATTTTTTTCATTTTTGTGTAAATTAGATATTTAAGGTTACGACAGTTTGAAATGCTTCTTTTGAAGAAATAGTTGGTAAAATACAATTATCATGTGGAAAATAATATCATTGACAAGTGTATTGAGTGCCACTTGAATAATATATTTATTAGTATGAGATTTAATCACTATATCATTGTCATTAGAATAGTTTAAACGGTGCTCGACATTCATCACATTTCTGTAACGCAAACCAAAAATAGCTTTACACAATCCATTTATTCCTTCATTTTCACTAACTTTTGGTTCAACATTAATATCTTCATTTGACTGAATATTTTAAATTTTTTACTCATTTCAAATGAAATTCCATATAGTAGAAAAAATAAATGAAATTTGGAATTAGTGTTTTCTAGAGAGTATTTACCTAAAATCGTCGAATGTCGCCAAAATATTTATTGACCTCAAAATATGCACCAACAAAATTCCTTCCACCTCCCATCCACGTAGATATCACCTGCACAATAGAACACCCCGTTAGGAAGTAAAGGCCGATGGTCGAGAAAAAGGTCCGACAACTGTTTACACTCGACTGTCAAGTCAGCTGTCGAACGAGAGAATATGAGTGCAAGAGACGGGAGAGGAGATTTGGTTATGGTTAGAGAATGTAATTTGATCGTGAATGAAATCACATATATATAGGAAAACATAAATAAGCCACGTGGGTAATGGGCCGAACCCAAGATGCAAATTGTTTAGTTTAATAAGCCCAATTCAATGAACAATCGATGCCACGAAATTTATAAGTGTAACAATAGTTCCCCAAATCTAAGTCATACATTCATTTGCGGGTCGAATTTTGAAATATAAACTGTCAAGTAAACGAGATCTTACAGATTCCCTCAGAAATAGAATAGCTCCAATAAGCGAGGACTTACAAACTATTTCAAAAATATGCATCGATCTCAATTATGAGAGGACTTACGAATTGCCTCAAAAGTATCTGTACAGGTCTAAATAAGCGAGCACTTACAGATTGCCTCGAAAGACGTCACAGCATATATTTTTTCAAAATTTCGACAGCATTTTCTCTGTAATATAAACTAAACCAACATGTAATACGCTACAATATATCCACTGCACATATACAAAATAAATTTGGGATCCATTTGCCCCTCAAAGTACTCATGACGATAAAGTGAATAATGACGTATCAACTCTCTTCAAGATATAATATACAGAGAGCCTTTCATGTATTATAACAGGTAATATACTTGCACAACTTAGTGTAATAGTAGTGCTAAGCAAAATGTTGATAATGTAAATAATGTGACATACATACTAACAGTAGTGAAAATAGTGTCGTAACATGCTAACAGTGATGATATAATGATACAAAGATACTATTATCACAGTAGCCCCCCCTCCTCCCCAAGTTTACGTATGTATATTCATATAATGCATGAATTTTTAGGTAGAAGCAATGCTTTGGACGTGAGTTGTAGAGGCGATGCTCTGGACATGAGTAGCAAAGGCGATGATTTGAATGGAAGTTGGTGTGTTTAGCTGACATCCCTACATGGGGGTAACGTATCCATGTCAAGGGATTCTTCCACTATGTTTAATCTACAACGAAAGGTGTCATCTTCGATGGAATCAAAGGTGACCCCTACGGGGGTATCATGGGTCTCTCCGATCGAAGTGGACATCCTTGGAAGAGGTGATCTTGTGGGAAGTATCACGCACCCCGTCAATGGATTTCTCCATGGTGGATGGTTCATCTATAGAGAGCATCATCTTCAATGGAATTAGAGGCTACTCTAGTAGGGGTATCACACACCTCGTCAATCGAAGTGGACATCCTCGAAAAAGGTGACCTCGTGGGAGGTATCACTCACTTCGTCAAGGACTTCCTCCATGGTAGATGGTTCATCTATGGAGAGCATTATCTTTGATGGAATCAAAGGCGACCCCAGTGGGGGTATCACGCGCCTTATCAATCGACGTGGACATCCTTGGAAGAGGTGACCTCGTGGGAAGTATAACGCACTTCGTCCAGGGCTTCCTCCATGATAGATGGTTGATCGATAGAGAGCATCATCTTCGATGGAATCGGAGGCAACCCCAGTAGGGTTATCACGTACCTCGTCGATCGAAGTGGACATCCTTGGAAGAGATGACCTCGTGGGAGGCATCACCCACCTCAACAAGAGCTTTCTGCATAGTAGGTCATTCATCCATGGAGAGTGTAACGCCCCAAATTTCAT
>CAIGRF010034925.1:14496-27128 GCA_903798235.1 Fraxinus ornus | reverse complement strand
CCCTCTCACAGGTGGGGTCCACAGATTGACTATAACGGCTAGAATTTTGATTACAATCCCTTCCAAACGGGCTCTATAACAAATATGAATTTAAGATTGTCATTTCTATTTATGTAACACATAATAATTTAAAAAACGGAGAAACAACTTCAAAGCGTGATTCATGAACTTCAAAGCGTGATTCATGTTGTTAAAGCCCTATTCACCTTTCAGTAATTGCAGAAGAGGTCCTCTCTATGTAGTAAGTTAGTTCTCAAGTCATTCAAGTTTGTTGTAATGAACAACTCGTAACATCCTAAACTCTATATTTATTTTTTAGCAATCTTGATTTCGAGGCAAAATGGAGTGGTATACTTGAAATGTGATCAAATTTAGAATAAAATAAAATGGATTAATCACATGAACTTTTATATAGAATTATAGTTTTGATTAATTGAAGATACACCCATTATAGTATGATGCTGCTGAATGTTTTTATGTGGTCAATGTTGTGAATTAACATCCTCAAACCCGTAAAATGAAGGATTTGTCGTGGGTATTGTCGGATTTCTCGGAATTGTTAGAGAAAATGTGCATTTCTTGATGATTTTAATCCATATATGATGTTGTTTGCCCAATAGCATGATGGCGGTGGCAGTTTTTGGGGATGGCAATGATGTTGGTTTGGAAGGTAGCAATGATGGTGACGATAGAACATTGATTGCAAATAAAAAAGTGATGTAATTAACAAAAAAATGGGATGCGAATAAAATTAGTATTTATCATATTGTAAAATAAATAATTTATTACTCTAGACTAAAAATTATAAGTAAATCTATATGAGTGATTAACAAAATTACTTAAAACTAACATTTTCCAATTCTCGAACCATTGGACATAGTCTTTTAGCTCATGCAAAACAATAATTGTGTGACATACATACAGGCTTCATTTTCGTGTCTCAGGCCCAACGTTATATTAGGGAAATTAAGTCACTGTTACTATAAATTGCTTATTGCTTAATGTCCCCAAATCCGCAGTAAATTATAATTTTCGGGCATTCTTTAGAATTTATTTGAGCTTCATTATTTGAAAAAATAAAAATAAAAATAAAAAATTTTGAAATACTCCATCTGTCCCAATTATATAGGTTTGTTTCGTTTTTCACACGAATTAAAAAAGCTCCTTTAATATTATTGAAAAATTAATTTTTACTAAGATCTTTCCTAATTTACCCTTATTTAATTTTCAGTAGATAAAACTAAATTTTGTTGAAATTAATAAATAATTTGAAGAAGAAGAAGAAATGAGAGTTGTTCCATGTTTTTAAGAAGTGAGAAATATGTGTATTTGGATGATTTCAAAAAGTTGGCATATTAAATGAGAAAAATTTAATAAGTGTATATTGGTAAATGAATACAACAAAATATTCTACATTAGGAAACGGGCTTATATATTTGGGACAAAAGAAAAATGAAACTCAGCCTATATAATTGGGACGGAGTGAATAGCACTTTAAATGAATATCACCGTGTACAATTTATGTACGTCCCGACCACCTACGAGTTCGAGATCATAATCCTAGAACGACCTCAGGCTTGAGGTTCTTGGGCATCAGGAGCCCTCGTACCCTTTCCTCTCTCTTTATTTCAAGTTACCAAATCTAAAAGGACTTCATCTCTACAATTTTATCGTCACCCAACTATGATTGGTTTTACCATTGTAGTGTGTTTGATTGACTTATTTTTCATGTAAAATATTATTTTTTTTCACTCTAAATTCCTATTTTTGGGGTGCTTGATTGATAATTTTTTCCATAAAAAATATATTTCAACTTTTGATCATGTGACCATATTTTCTTAAAAAAATAAGGAAAATATTTTCTTTAGAGATGAGTGATTTTTATTTTCCAGATAATTCATTATCTCTCTCTCTCTCTCTCTCTCTCTCTCTCTCTTATTTATCTATTTTCTCTCATCTACCCACCAATAAAAATGGACAAGTATAATATTCTTTAAACTAAAAATTAAATCAATCAAACACATTTAATTAATAATTTCCATACAAATAAGTCTAAAATTTATTTTATTTCCATACAAATTTCATCATCACAATCAAACGCACCCTTATAGTAGAACTCCAATGTTTACCTCATTCAGGACTCTTAAATAAGAAGGAAAAATCTTTATGTACAATTTTTTACCTAAAGTTTTACCTAATCGCCAAGTGGCGGCCCTCTATTGAGAGGACGCCTGTAAAATGATTAGATAAAACTTTATGTAGATAATTTGGTATATGTAGCACTACTCAAATAAGAAAAGACATTCAAGTGACCTGATTCTACTAGAATTGCACTGCCAACTTCTATAAATACAAATCATTTGTTCATTATCCAAGTACACTTTTGTATAATTTCAGTTCATAATCGTTTGCATAAACTCATTCTCGCTAACTTAAGATTTGGAGGGGTGATGATAGTACACCTCGACGCTTTTGTTTCAAGTATTGGAGATTCTATTTGAGTTCATCTTACGTCATCAAGCTCGGAATTTTCTAGGTGCAAATTTTTGGTAGCATCATTTGTGTCGTTTGTGGATTCTCTACCAAAAGTCATGGTTAACACATGTTCAGGACTCCTTTCAGCAAGCTTATCAACTCCTAATCAACCCCCCCTCCCCCTCCCCTCGAGGATCTTCCATCGCTACGTGAGAAATCCTCAGGAATATCAACCTCCCAACCAGTAGTTGTTACTTCTGGAGAATTTGAAGAGCTTCATTAACAAGTTGCTTCATTGACTTAGTTGCTTGGTTAATAGAATCTACATCTAGCGCCGCACTATGGGCTAGTTCATGGTCGATGCTCGAGCTCGTGCTCCACGCCCCATCCTTGATACTGGGAGTGTCGGAACCTCAGGCATACTTCCGTGACCTCAGCCTCGAGGTCTGTTACCGTGGATTCAAATGAACTCGTCATGAACATCCAAGATGGATTACGTTGGTCCACTTCAAAATACTAGGGGTCAACATGTTTCACCCCTAACACTTCCACTTTCGAGATTTTGTCATATCCTCTACCAGACAGATTCAAATACTCCCACATAAAGGAGTTTGATGGAATCACTGACCCAATCAACCACCTCAATGAGTACACGAATATCATGAACTTGCAAGTTGCACCGACCCGATTATGTGCAAAGCTTTTCCAAAAACCCTAACTAACAGTTGTTAGGGATTGGTTCTCTACCCTAAAACCTAATTCCATTACCTCATTCTCAGATTTGGCCAACAATTTCTCTACTTTCTTTGCAAGTAGTAAACTCATCAAGAAGACCGCATCATCCCTTACGTGATTTTATAACGAGGTTTAATGCAAAAAGACTCCAAATACCTGACCTACACATTAGAGCTGTCATCTCAGCCCTTACACATGTTGTAAGACGTGAATCATTCAAAATATCCTTATCAAAAACTCTACCAAAGTCTGTGATCGAGCTACTTACCCGAGGTAAAAAATATATCAACATGAAGGAAAAAATTTATCCAATGTGGGTCGGCCCGACCTCTGAAAAGCCCGAACACAAGAGACAACACGAGTCTAACATATGACAAAATAGTACTCAGGCTAAACAGAAGCATGACGCATCACCAACGTTATTTACACATCTGAATACCTCTAGATCTAGCATTTTGATGGAGATCAAGAACTTCAAGGAACTTAAATGGCCTTCGACGATGCGGTCCCCTTCTGACACCAAAGATAAAAACAAGTATTGTGAATCTCATCTAAGCCACAAGTATACCACAGAGACATTCAAAACCTAGCTAGATCGAGTCTCTGATCAAGAGGTATTCCTATGAGCTTATGTCGGTCAAGACAAGCATTCGAGGAATTATCATAATAAGGGAAATACCTCATAAGTCAGAGGAAATAATCTGCCACAACAGGTATGATCAATTTTATTCTTTAGTTGGTCAATGCCATACAACTGAAGTACAAGAGTCTTCCAAGTGTTTTCTTGGGCTTTCATTTCCCCACTTATTTTTATTATTTGATTGGTCGGGTCTGCTTGCCCATATTTAATTCCTAGTTAGGTCAAGTTACGTTCAATTAAGTAGTCGATGAAATCTTATCCCAATAAAGTCATTTTTTCCATTTGTATTGCTGTTAAAGCCTTGCCCCAAGCAAACACCTCAAATCTTGTCCTGTGGAAACACATCAAGCATTGCCCCACGCAGGTACATCAAGCTTTGCTACATGCAAGCACCTAAAAGCCTTATCCCGTGCAAATACCTCAAGTCTTGTCCCGCACAAACACCTCAAGCCTTTGCGCGTGCAAGTACCTAAAAGTTTTGCCTCGTGCAAGTACCTAAAAGCCTTAACCAGTGCAAGCACCTCAAACCTTGCCATGTGCAAGCACATAAAGCCTTGCCCCGAGTAAGCACTTCAAGCATTGCCTCGCACAAACACCTTAGGTCTTGCCGTGTGCAAGTACCTAAAAGCCTTGTCCTGTGTGAACACCTCAAGCCTTTATCCCATGCAAGCACCTAAAAGCCTTGCCCCCCTCCCCCCTCTCTCTTCTGCACAAGCACCTCAAGCCTTGTCCGGTGCAATCATATCAAGTCTTGCCACGTGCAAGCACCTCAAACATATTACAAAATTAGTTCTAAAAAACCATTAAGTAAAATAATCGCCCTTTAACCTTAAAGACCATAAAGCATCATATGTTAAAATTTATACAAAGTCGAGGTCCAAAGCCCCATCCTTTCAAAATTTTATTCAAAGTCGGGGTCCAATACGTTCCTTTCAAATTTCAAATAAAGTTAGGGTCTAACCTCATTCCTTTCAAATTTTATACAAGGTCGGGGTCCAACAGTTCCTTTCAAAATTTAAATAAGGTTGGGGTCCAACCCCTTTTCTTTTAAAATTTTAAATAAGTTTAGAGTTCAACCCCCCTTTTTTCTAATTTTATACAAGGTGGGGGTCCAGTCCTCTTCCTTTCAAAATTTTAAATAAGGTTGGGATTCAATTCCCTTCTTTTCAAATTTATACAAGGTCGGGGTCCAACCCCATTCCTTTCAAAATTTTACCCCTACTTTTCAAATTTTATACAAGGTTGATGTTATTCAAACCCAACCCAAAGTTCTATAACATCAGGATTAACACTTGGGCAAAAATAAAGCTGAAAATCAAATACTTTCATTCAAACAAAACACGTCTTAAAAGATTAAAGTGTTTTCATTACAAAAGAGGATATCACAACATGGGTCGGGAGGTATGGCCTATTCTATGTACTCGAGGGCAACTCCACCCTAATCCTCGATCAAGATCCTCGACCTTGATCAATCTACACAAACCTCGAGAAATTTGCATCTCATCCTCGATCCTCGAGCATTTTAAGCAACGTCATCGAGTCTCGAACATGGATGTACAGAGCTACTTATGTGTACAATTGATGTATAACCTGACCACCCATGACTTCGTGTTTGAGGTCATGATAATCTCAAGCACTTTCCTTGGACCAAAACATCCTCGAGTTAATATGGTTGGGCTCTGATCCTTTGAAAATATGCAAGTGTATGGGATCGTGGACAAATAATAAAGTAGTGAATAGAGTGTCGAACCCACGAGGACTACATGTTTGGTCGCGTTAAGATTAATTGCAACTTTAATCAAATAACAAACAACTTTTGTGATTTTTTTTATACTAACCCCTAAATTATCAACTAAACTAATGAAAGCAAGTAAATGTATTTTTTAAATATGTGAGATGCATTGTTAAGATGTCGAATCCCCCTTATTATTCCATTTTTAGTGTAATAATTAAAGTGACAATTTGAAATCATTCATATTGGTCAATGTTCCTAATTTAATTGAAAGCTTCTCTCGATAGTGATCAATTCTATTCCCTTCATGTGATCATTTTATCTCTCGATGAAAGATGCAAACATGATAAATGCATTAACAAGTACTAGAATACCTATTGAAACCATATAAAGCATACATGTATATCTCTATCGTTTATCGAACGTTATAATGTTTATTGTGTTTTGTGCTTAAACCCTATTGTCTCTCTCGATAATAATAAAATCCACTAACAATTCAATTGGTGATCAAACAATTGAAAAGAACGATAAAAACGATAATAAATATTCACAAATCAAATCAATTTAAAGTCAAAATAATTAGTTAAAAACTAAAAATATAATAATAATGGTTCATCTCATGCTAACAATGTATAAAATTAGCCNTATATAACCCGATTTTGATATTGAGAAGATAAAGATGAATCTTGAAATCTTGAATCTCTTCAATGATTTCTTATGAATCTCCACTTGCGCCTTCTCTTCCTTGCCCAAAAATTAGATTTCAATCTTCACTTGATTGAATTCTTGCAAATTCCCTATAATTCTCTCACAAAAATTATGAATTCTCCTCATTTGATAATAATAATTGATGAATATTGGAGTATAATATGTATATGAAAGGTCCCCCATATGTATTATGCTGTTATGTATTTGTAGGAGTCGAAAATTGGTTGAAAATCACGTCAAAATTGACTTCCAAAAGAGTTCCAATCGAATAAGGAAAGTTTCATTCGCACGCGAATTTTTTGTCTCTACACAGCAGTCAGTATTTTGGCCATGACTTCCTCTCCTCTATCCGATTGATGCGATTCAAGGTGTGTTGGGAATCTAACTCATAGTACTACAATTTTTATAGAAATAAAATTTTTCCAATTCAGACGTTTACTGTGCTAAAAATCGGTTTCGATCTTCGACTAAAAATCTGGAATATAACTTGTGCGATTGAAAATTGATTTTGATCATATTCCATTTCTTTTTGAGTTCTAGTTTCATCCAATTGTCTCCTAAAAATCTTTCAGATATCATCTTTATGTCCAAAACAACTATTGAATATTTTCAATTTGTTCCTCAAATTTTGAATTTTGTAATTTTTACCATTTTCTCTTCTTTTTTTTCGATTCCTTGTTCAACCATTGAGTTTACCTATATAACATAAAGTATAACAATTTATGATATATTTTGTCAAAAAAAAACTACCAAATATCAATATTTTAGGACCCTGAATAAGTGTATAAAATACACTTATCAGGCTTGAGATCATAATGGCCTCGATCTCTCTCCTTGGGCAAGAACATCCTTGAGCTCTTATGGTCGGGCTTGAAGTCCTTTGGCATCCCATGCCTCTCAATATCCTTTCCCTTGTTTCTATCGGGTCCCCAAATTTAAAGTGGCTCTATCTCTACAATTCTATTCTCACCAAATTATGATTGGTCTTACAATTATAGTGGAACTCCAATGTTTACCTTAATCAAGATTGTTAAATAAGATAAGGCATCCAAGTGACCTAATTCTACTAGGATTGTATGCCTACCTCTATAAATACAAAACCTTTGTTTATTATCCAAATACGCTTTTACATAATTTCAGTTCATAGTTTTTTGCATAAATTCCTTCTCGCTAACTAAATAATCGGAGGGGCGACAGAGCACAAATTGACGCATTTGTTTCAGGTATTGGAGATTCTGTTCGTGTTCATCTTCCGTCATCGACTTGAGATTTTCCATGTTTGAATTTTTGGTAGCATCAACCCTATTTTTTATTTTGTTTCATTTTTTTTTTTTATCTTTCTGAGCTTGTATTGCATTAATGTTTTTTTTTTGAGTGAAGTGTTTATTTTGTCTCTGTAACATCTCGAAATTTTCTAGCAAAGATTTTAATATTTTAGAAAGTAATTAAAAATTTTAAGCACTTAATTGAATTAATAGTATAAATGTTATATAAATTATAATTAAAATAGTTCTATAGGAATTAGGGGTGCAATTTTATAAAAATGGGGTAATTGCATATTTACCCAAGGATCAAAAGTGCAATTTTATAATGAAATAAGATATTTGCATATTTACCTTAAGGGTTAAAAGTGCAATTTGAGAAATTGCAGGTTTAACCCTTATCATCCCCTATAAAAGGGGATGAATGTAGAATTGGAACACGCCTCCCGTTCATTCCTTTTTTTCGAGGCGTTCATTCCTTTTCTTCAGGTAAGTTTTATTTTTATTTCTTTATTTAAGTTAATTAATTAGTTATTTTAAGTACTTAAATAATTTATGAGTAGGAATTAAAATTCTTGTTTTAGGGTTCTTTAATAATTGAAGGAAGATAAAATTAGAGTTAAATTTAATTAATTAAATCAAGGATGGTGAATTATGATTTCTCTATTTCAAAATTTTAACTGTAAAAGTTTTAGAATTTAGAAGTTATTTCAAGAAAAAAAAATAAGTTTAGTTTACTTAGCTTGCATTATTAAAAAATGTGTGAAAGATATTTGAGGAAAAGATGGTAAAAAGAAGAAATGAAGAAAAATGGTTTGAAGTAATTAAAGAAGAAAGGGAGTATGGATAGAAAATGATTTAGTATAATAGTTGTTAACATTATCATGATATTTGTCATGGAAATTGGGCCACTCATATATGTATATATGTGGACATGGTGAATTGAACTAGAAAGAACACATTTAGCACTTGAGGCTTAAACTTCAATTATTTGGATTTAGTTATATGATAAGATGAAAAGTAAAATGTCATAATGTATAGTGTCAATGGTGAGGTATGTTGGAAAGTTAGTAAAGAAGAATATGAATTTGATAAGAAATTGATTAATAATATGGTAGCGTAGAGGCTAGTTAATTTTTATATGTATTAATTTTATTTTAGAAATTATGGAATTTCTTTTATAACAATAACGAGAGTTTCATTATTATTATTACTATTGGTAGTAAACTAGTGTCATTATTAGTATTATTACAAGGGGTGTTTTATTAATTAAATTATATTATCTTAGAGGTTTAGTTTAGGTTTGGTAATTGGGAAATAATATGGTAAATTATGATTAATGCAGAGATTATTTTATTAATGCAAATATTGATCAAGAATTTCGCGAAAAAGGTGAATATTGATATTTTTCAATTACTGTACATGAATATGTGAAATTATGTGTTTATATGTTTTTGTTTTCTTTATGTGACATGGTAGTGTCATATTTGTGCATTAAGTTTATTTGGAAAACGTATGGATATCCATGTGTTTTCAAAGTTAGGCATATTTTTGTTGTCATTCTTATTGAGTTTGTAATTGAAGATTTTAAATGTGAATCCTATTATAGATGTACCATATTATTGTGTCCGAATAAATATACCGCTTTGAGGTTCTAACTGTTATTAAGGGTAGCCCAATGATAGGGTATTTGAAGTTTGGCACCCGTATACAAGCAGTGTCAGGAGGTCCATTGGTGACCTTGAGATTGCGGATAGGCACGTGGAGCACTGTATACTTAGGCTAGACCTTGATTTATATATATTATATTATGATGTGGCATCCTTAGTCTCGATGGGCAAGGACGGATGCATTGACATTGATTTGCACACAAGTGATGGCCATGTTATTTTGAGCTTACACGGTACATTAGAATAAGGATTCGGGCCCAAATATGCTTGATAGACATCATTGCATCATCATATTTACTGAACTTTATTGTTCACATTTTATATTTTGTACTGTAGATGGCTCCCTGAGAAACTGAAATCATCCGAGCAACCAGACATGCCTAGATTATTGAGGACCTAACGGCTATATCTTATACACGGACACTACACTTGTTCTTATACAGTTGTTGATGAGGATAAGGGGACTAAAACTTTTGAAGAATATAAAGATTTTGTGATGGTGCTGGTTGATATCTATAAGTTGATTATATGTCGTTATGTAAATACTATGATATACGTGGATTAGATAGTAAAGTGATATCATGTAAAATAGGGTAATGGTATATAGTAAAAGAACGTAGTGAAAATGGAATTAGTTAGCTAACGTTGACATATAGCCACATCAGCCTGTTATAAGTTAGATCTAAGGAAAACTTTTTGAAAATTAGCAGGTACTTCTTTTGACTAGAAATTTTTGGATTGTTATATAGCTAACTTATTAATAGTATTTTAGATATGACATTCTACCCTTAATTAAATCAATTATTATTATTGTTGTTGTTGTTTTTATTTTTATCATTTTATTCTATTTTATTATTAGTTTTTAAATCATACTAGGATTTAATTATTTGTATTAACTCAAGTAGGCATTTCACAGTAAAATCATAACATATCATGAAAATCAAGTTAATAATATAAAGAGTTAAAAGAACCGCCAAATTTATATTATACCAAAAGGAAACTCGCCTTACAAAATACTGGCAATAAGTTAGCTATATAACAATCCAAAAATTTCTAGTCAAAAGAAGTGTCTGCTAATTTTCAAAAAGTTTTCCTTAGATTAACCTATAGCATGCTGATGTAGCGGTATGTCAACGTTTGCTAACTCATTCCATTGTCACTACGTTCTTTTACTATATACCATTATCCTATTTTACATGATATCACTTTATTGTCTACTCCACGTATATCGTAGTATTTACATAATGACATATAATCAAGTCATAGATATCAACCAGCGCCGTCACAAAATCTTTATATTCTTCAAATTCTTTAGTTCCCTTATCCTCATCAACAACTGTATAAAAACGAGTATAGTGGGTCCGTGTATAAGTAACATGTATAGCCGTTAGGTCCTCAGTAATCTGGGCATGTCTGGTTGTGCGGATGATTTCAATTTCTTAAGGAGCCATCTACAGTACAAAATATAAAACGTGAACAATAAAGTTCAGTAAATATGATAATGCAATGATGTCTATCAAGCATATTTGAGCTCGAATCCTTATTATAATGCACCATGTGAGCTCAAAATAACATGGCTATCATTTGTGCACAAATCAATGTCAATGCATCCATCATTACCCATCGAGACTCAGGATGCCACATCAGAATATAATATATATAAATCAAGGCATGGCCTAATTATACAGTGATCCACGTGCTTATCGGCAATCCCAAGGCCACCAAGGGACCTCCGACACTGCCTATATGCGAGTGCCGAACTTCAAATACCATATTCTTGGCTACCCTTAATGACCGTCAAGAGTCTCAAAGTCGTAAATTTATTCGGACACAATAATACGGTACATCTATAATAAGATTCACATTTAACATTTTCAACCACAAACTCAATGAGAATGACAACTAAAGTATGCATTACTTTGTAATCCAAATAAACTTAATGCACAAGTGTCACACTACTGTCACATAAAGAAAACAAACACATAATTTCACATATTAATGTATTTTGTACTGTAGTTGAAAAGCATCAATATTTTCCTTGTTCACGATTTTCGTGATCAATATTTGCATTAATAAAATAATCTCTACATTAATCATAATTTACATATTATTTCTCAATTACCAAACCTAAACTAAGTCTAAACCTATAAGATAATATAATTTAATTAATAAAACACCCCTTGTAATAATACTAATAACGACACTAGTTTACTACCAATAAATAGTAGTAGTAGTAATAATACAAATGAAATTTCCAGTATTGTTATAAAAGAAATTCCGTAATTTCTAAAAAAATAGTACATATAAAAATTAACTAGCCAATACACTACCAAATTATATTCCATTTAATGTTTGATCCATTTTTAATTTCATTTAACACACAAGTGTGTGCGCGCACGCATAATCAATTTCTTATCCAATCCATATTCTTCTTTACTAACTTTCCAACATACCTCACCCTTGACACTATGCATTATAACATTTTACTTCTCACCTTATCATATAATGAAACTAAAATAATTTAAGTTTAAGCCTCAAATGCTAAATCTTTTCTTCGTAGTTGAATTACCATGTCCACATATATACATATATCAGTGGCCCAATTTCCATAACCAATATCATGATAATGTTCACAACTATTATACTAAATCATTTTCTATCCTTACTCCCTTTCTTCTTTAATTACTTCAAACAATTTTTCTTCATTTCAGCCTTTTACCATCTTTTCCTCAAATCTCTTTCACGTAATCTTTGATAATCCAAGCTAAGTAAACTAAAGTCATTTTTTTCCTTGAAATAACTTTTTAAAATTTTTAAGAGTTAAGAATTTGAAATAGCGAAATTATAATTCACCGTCCTTGATTTAATTAATTAAATTTAACTTTAATTTTATCTTCCTTCAATTATTGAAAAACCCTAAAACAAGAATTTTAATTCCTACTCATAAATCAATTAAGTACTAAAAAAATAATTATCTAAATAATTATGTAAATAAATAAATAACTAATTAATTAACTTAAAAAAGAAAGAAAAATAAAACTTACCTGGAGAAAATGAATGAAAGGGAGGCCGGAGGTGTGTCCCACTTCTATATTCATCCCCTATTTATAGGAGATGACAATGGTTAAATGTGCAAATTGCACTTTTAACACTTAGGGTAAATATGCAATTACCCCATTTTATAAAATTGCACTTCTAATTTCCATAGTACTATTTTAATTATAATTCCTATAAAATTTATACTATTAACTCAATTAAGTCCCTAATTTTTTTAATTATTTTCTAAAATATTAAAATCTTTGCTAGAACATTTCGGAATGATACATTATCCCCTACTTAAAGAAACTTCGCCCTCAAAATTTAAAACCTACCAAATAATTCTGGATATTTAATCTTCATATCTTCTTCCT
>CAIGRF010034807.1:4837-21032 GCA_903798235.1 Fraxinus ornus | reverse complement strand
ATTATTTAGAGACCAATACTAGTATTCCCTCATTTAGTTCTAATTCGTTAATATCTAGAGCAATAGATGTCAGTGTTACAAATCTTGAAATTCTCTCTGAGTTAGCTATGTATATGTGCATGGACGTTCGTAGTATATTACAACCACAAGAATTATAAGAATTTAGTCTTTTATCATGGTGGAGGTGTAACGAAAGACAGTATCCAATTGTATCAAAAATTGCTCGCGATCTATTAACACCTCTGGTGTCTACGGTAGCATCGGAGGCTACGTTTAGTTTAGCTGGCCGAGTTTTATGTGACAAACGATCAAAACTAAAGGAAGATATATTGGAGTCTTTAATATGTTTAAAAGATTGGGAATGTGCGAAATTACGTCTTCAAGAACAAGTTGACAGTATAATGGTCGAAGAGTTACAACAGATTCAAGCATAAGATATTGTAAGTTCTTAAATTGATTAGGTTCAAAAAAATACGTAATTTTTAATTTCTTTTGTTTCAAGAAAAATTGTACACGGAATATTTTATTCGTGTACAATCTTAATTCGGCCTACGATAATTGTAGCCGATCCCAAGCCCGGATAAAGGTGGAGGGTTTAAACTTTTATAATTTAACACATATAATTTATACAAATTTGAGATTCTTTAATTAAAAAATGTAGACTTAAAAATAAAAATAATAATAAAATAAAAAAATCGAGCCAGCTCGACTCGTTGACGTAGCTACTCCCATCACGCCACTTTAAATCTCAACAACTTTTCTCTCCACTTTCCTCATACCTGCTCCGACAACATTTGGTTCGGTGATTGCACCAACTTATCAATTACGAACATCAGTTGTACTTGTTAGAAATTTACTTAACATGCACAACGAAAAATAAAAAAAAAAAATTAATTCCCACCAAAAATCTTTTTTTGTGTTTAAAAAGAAATTGTGATATAAATTATACATTTTGTATATTCTATAAAACTCCTTTGATAATTTTGGAATACGAACAATCACGATCTGCAATCCAGAGATATCCGATTGTCCAGCCTATAATAAAAATCCACACAGGAAACAAGAATAAGAGAATTAGGATTTCTCCTTTATTGTTCTAGTAAGAATATGAATATTGTTTTGTTCTATTTTTCTGAAATCTTAATGGCTTATATTAATAAGCCCAAGTGGGTTTGACCATTTTTTAAATGTAACCCAGTCCAATACTTAACCAATTCAATTAATTCAATTTGGTTAATGAAATAATTAATTTGAGCCTGTTAACAAGCAACCAAATAAATTAATTTTCCAACACTTATCAATTAAGTAATTGGTTAGTCTCATTCTTCTAGTTCTTCGTTTGTGTGAAACTCATTAGGTTCCCGATCACGATACCTAACGTCGCGAATTATTAATTTGATCTAATAAAAAATGATAAATTAAAATACATAATATTTTAATTTATCACCAATTCACATCTGTCGACCCAAATTGACATCTAGCAACGTGTCAAGGCCATACATGGATAGAAAATGCCACCAGGTATGACAAAACCAAATTTGTTCGTTTGCTATGAAACTATAATCATTTCATCAATATGATCCAATCAATTATTAGATGTGAATGTGTGTGTCAATCACAATTATCGATCATATCTTTCATCTCATTATTAAGTCAATATAAGTCGAAAATTTCTTTTCAACTTATGAGTACACTTTGGCCAAGAGTTTTGTTATCAATTTAACTGAATAAAGTGTAGATCATAATCGCTTATTATCTAAGAGTGTTGAATCATCTATTGATCATTCACAATCTTCATATGATTTTTGACATACACGAACGATATCGTATTAACGACCCTTAGTAGAACAACATCCAATATCACCAAAGTATGACTTTCTTCATATAAGGAAATATGATGACCTCAATTCAAATGGCCAATTCTACTACCAAACATTAGAGATTAACTATTAACACTCAGATTAATCTCCCTAGCGGGTCTCCAGTGTTTTGTCAATAACAAAATATTCACATGTTCATTTAAGTGTCACCACACTTTAATTTGTGAGATCAGCTACTTACTTCACAAATAAGAAAAATACACATGTGATGATCTATCAGTAATAACGATATGCGTATCTCGTTATTATATACGACCACGGACAATTTAAAATTCAGCCATATATAATTTGTATCTCACAATTAAAACTCCTTGTGATTAACAAATTACCAAGACTTGAATTTACGAATTCTATTATTTAATTTAATAGAATATTAATTCAATTAAATAATAAATCTTACCATAAATATGTATCAATTATATATTAAAAGTGTTTATATCTAAAGTTGATCGGATTTAGGGCACAACACTTACAAACTTTCACTTGCACCAGATCCAGTCACTTGTGTATCTAATATTATAAGAGTCTACATGACGATCATGTTATTATGTGACAACTGTTTGTCAACGAATCTATAATTTAATAAGTTGTGGGAATTCGTTCTTTCTTTACGTCATTTATTTGTATTATCTCTTTGATAAGATGATACCACATTAATACATGTTTGGATCATTGATGAACCTTAGTTCTTTCACTTGCACGATGACTCCATTGTTATCACAATGTAGAAGCATGTGATCAACAATTTTAGGAATTACTCTAAGTTCATTAATGAATTTGTTGATCCAGACTACAATCCTTGTTGCTTCTAAAGCAATGGTGTCTAAGACTTATGCTATTGAATCAATGGTTATTTCCCGTTTGGAACCTTTTCAATACATCGCTTAAGAGTAAATCAATATCTTGATTGATATTTGCTATCAGTCGAGTCAGACTAGAAGTTAGCATCAGTGTATCAATGAACTCTCAGTTCATTTTCTTCATATAAAATCTTCTCAAGATTTTATCTATCTAGATTGGGATGAGTTAAGCAATATTATAGATTTAACTCTATAGATCAAGTTGCTTCTCACATATCTATCACGAAAAAATTATTTGACAACTATAATTTCAACAATTGAAACATAGAAGCGTTGTTTCCTGTTAATAATATATCATCTACATATAATATTAGAAATACGACAACGTTCCTACTATCTTCTTGAAAACATATGGATCCTCTTGGATTTTGATAAAATCAAAACATTTTAACACTCTCAACAAATCGAAAATTCCAGCACCAAAAGGTTTGCTTCAATCCATATATAAATTGATCAAATTTGCATACCTTGTAAGCATATTTGGATTAAAAACCTTCAAGTTATATCACGTGCACTTCTTCTTGCAACTTCCTGTTAAAGAATGCAGTTTTAACATTTATTTGTCATAACTCATAGTCATGATGTACAACTATAGCAAGTAAAATCCAAATGGACTTTAACATGTCTATAGACTAAAATATTTTATCAAATTCAGCTCATTGTCTTTGTTTATAACATTTCGCTATTAGTCTTGCTTTATATGTATGGATTTTTTTCATCCATGTTGACTGTTTCGTGTAAACTCATTTACAACATATAGGTTTTATCCCATCAGGCTGGTCGATCAAGGTTTAAATCTTATCCACATACATCGCGTTCATCTCAAATTCTATTGCATTTTGTCATCTCTTTGAGTCAACATTTGACTTTTTTTTGCGTAATTAGTAGGTTCATTATCCTCAATTAATAATGTGTGATTAGTAATCATAGATTTGTACCTTCTAGGAGGTCGAATGGTTTTACAAGATTTATACGGAGCTGACGTGTCCTCAAAAGTCTCTACTTTTTTATCAAGAGAGTATGTCCCTCATCAGGTGTGGTATCAGATTCGTGTTTATTTACTTGGTTGACTATATCTATGGACTCTTGAATTCCTTCAAGTTCTATTTTACTCACAATGTCATCTCCTTGAATAAACTATTTTTGTCTTTCCATAACTTGTATGGAATTTTGTCAACTGACTTAGATGGGACACGATTTAGTTTATTCAAGGAGATGACATTGTGAGTAAAATAGAACTTGAAGGAATTCAAGAGTCCATAGATACGTATGGAATTTGGTCAACTGACTTAGATGGGACACAATTTAGTGCGTAGCACGTGGTAATTAGTACATGACTTGAAAACTACTAAATCTAATAGTTTACAATTCCTCTTTTCAGATACACCATTACGTTGTAATGTATGTGAAGGAATCCACTACGAGATGACATCATTCTTTTTTAAATAATCTAAAATTCACCCTTTTAAATATTCTTCATCTCGATCAAGTTTTAGTGTGAGAATACATTAACATATTTATTTCTCTATTTCTAACTTGAATCCCTTGAATATTTCAAGAGTTTTATACTAGAATTTCATCAAATATACATGACCATTTCTGAAATAATCAACAGAAAATTTGATGAGATAAGAGAAACTTAATCTAGCATTAATTGATATCAAATCTTAGTGAGAATTTATTTACCTATTTGTTTCGCTATTTCTAGTTCGAATCCCTTGAATATTTCAAGAGTTTCATACTTGAATTTTATCAAATATAATGAACATTTCTGAAATAATCATCAATAAATGTGATGAAACTAGAGAAATTTCATCTGGCATTAATTGATATGGGTCCACACACATCACAATTTATTAGACTAAGTAATTGTGCATGTTTTTCACATTTTCAAGTAAAAGAGGATTTTGTCATTGTGCCTAACAAATATGTTTCGCCCTTTTCAAATGATTCAAAATCGTTTGACCCAAATATACATCTCCATTTATTTTTGGAATTGCATTCTCGTTTATGTGGTTAAATTTGCAATGTCAGGTATATGTGTTATTCAGATTATCATTTTTATGTCTTTCAATTTCTATACTCATTAAAAAATACTCAATATTTAGAATATAAATGTCATTTTTTAATTTACCATTACCATTAAGATCTTATTAAAGTAAAATGAACAACATTTGTCCTTAATATTAAAATAAATCATGTCTAAACATGAAATTTAAATAAAGTTCTTGGTAATGATGAGAACAAAATAAAATTTCTCTAATTCTAATACAAAGCCTAAAGGCAATGACAATAAGTATGTACCTACAGACAGTGCAACAACATTTGCTTATTTTTAACGTGTAGATCAGCTTATCCATTTTTGCAGTGGTCTACTTCTATTTAGTTTCTATATATTTATAAATATGAGATTCATATTTGATATCTAATGCCCAAAAAGCTAATTTAGTAGATATAAGTCTTGCAGTTTCTTTTCCAATGACCTATTACTCGAAAATGATAATAAAGGTCATTAGATTTTGTATTGTCATTATTCAATTTGACTATTTTAATTATTTTGGTTGCTTTTCTAAAGCATCCTTTAGGCTTTCCTATAGGAATTTATGACTAAGATTTGTCTACTATAAACTTGGATATTGGGTTTAATAGTCTTAAGTGTGTTCAACAACTCGATGAGTGTGCATTCGAGTTTATTCTTATTAAACTCATAATTAGTTATGAATAATTCTTTGGCGGAGATTGCATAACCAAATCTATACTTAGTTTGTGGTTCGTGACTGAACTCAATTAAGACAGTTTTTCAACATCTTCAGTACATGAGCATTGACTGAAGATTCTTCTGCCATTATGCACTTATATAGTTGCTAGGAAATATCATATCTTTCCACACGTGATTGTTTGTTATTCAACACTTTGAGATGAAAATCATGTGTTGGCATATATACTCTTATGTTGCTTTTGTAACTCAAGTGACATAGTCGCAAACATCAAACATGTGTACAATTTTAACTCCGCCTAATATAATTGTAGCCGATCCCAAGCCACTCTGTCTAATATAATTGGAGCCGGTCCCAAACCCGGATAAAGGTGGAGGGTTTAAACTTTTATAATTTATAACATGTATAAATTATACAAATTTTAAATTCTTTTAGTAAAAAATGTAGACTTAAAAATAAAAAATAATAAAAATCGAGCCGGCTCAGCCCGGGCTCGACTCGTGGCCAAAAAAGTTCGAGCTGAGCCAGAGCTTTCTTTTTCCGGCTCGGGCTCGGCTCATTGACATATATAGCTACTTCCATCACGCCACTTTAAATCTCAACAACTTTTCTCTTCACTTTCCTCATACCTGCTCCGACAACATTTTGATTGGTGATTGCACCAACTTATCAATTACGCACATCAGTTGTACTTATTAGAAATTTACTTAACATGCACAACGAAAAATAAAACAAATTTCAATTCCCACCAAAAATCTTTTTTGTTTTTAAAAAGAAATTATGATATAAATTATACATTTTGAATATTCTACAAAACTCCTTTGATAATTTTGGAATATGAACAATCATGATCTGCAATCCAAAAATATCTGATTGTCCAGCCTACAATAAAAATCCACACAGAAAACAAGAATAAGAGAATTAGGGTCCTTTATAGTTCTAGCAAGAATATGAATATTGTTCTATTCTATTTTTCTGAAACCTTAATGGCTTAATAATACAAGCCCAAGTGGGTTTGACCCTTTTTTAAATGTAACCCAGTCCTATACTTAACCAATTCAATTAATTAAATTTGGTTAATGAAATAATTAATTTAATTAATTAATTCGAGCCTGTTAACAAGCAACCAAATAAATTAATTTTTCAACACTTGTCAATTAATTAATTGGTTAGTCTCATTCTTCTAGTTCTCCGTTTATGTGAAACTCATTAGGTTCCCGATCACGATACCTAACAACGTGAATTATTAAATTGATCTAATAAAAAATGATAAGTTAAAATACATACTATTTTAATTTATCACCAATTCACATCTGTCGTCCCAAATTGACATCTAACAATGTGTCAGGTCAATACATGTGATAGGAAATGTCACCGGGTATGACAAAATTAAATTTGTTCGTTTACTATGGAACTATAATCCCTTCGTCAATATGATCCAATCAATTATGAGATATGAATGTGTGTTAATCTCAATTATCGATCATATCTTTCATCTATTATTAAGTCAATATAAGTCGAAAATTTCTTTTCAACTTATGAGTACACTTTGGCCAAGAGTTTTGTTATCAACTTAACTGAATAAAATGTAGATCATAATCGCTTACTATCTAAGAGTGTTGAATCCTCTATTGATCATTCACAATCTTCATATAATTCTTGACATACCCGAACGATGTCGTATTAACGACCCTTAGTACAGCAACATCCAATATTACCAAAATATGACTTTCCTCATATAGGGCAATATAATAACCTCAATTCAAATGACCAATTCTACTACCGAACATTAGAGATTAACTATTAACACTCAGATAGTTATCCACGTGTAATCTCCCTAGCGGGTCTCCAGTGTTTTGTCAATAACAAAATATTCACATGTTCATTTAAGTGTCACCACACTTTAACTTGTGAGATCAGCTACTTACTTCACAAGTAAGAAAATGGCACACGTGACGGTCTATCAGTAATAACAATATACGTATCTCGTTATTACATACGACCATAGACAATTTAAAATTCAATCATATATAATTTGTATCTAACAATTAAAACTCCTTGTAATTAACAAATTACCAAGACTTGAACATATGGATTCTATTATTTAATTTATTAGAATATTAATTTAATTAAATAATAGCTCTTGTCATAAATATGTATCAATTATATATTAAAAGTGTTTATATCTAAAGTTGATAGGACTTAGGGCATAACACTTACAAACTCTCACTTGCACTAAATCCAATCACTTGTGTGTCTAATATTATAAGAGTCTACATGACGATCATGTTATTCTGAGACAACTGTTTGTCAACGAATCTACAATTTAATAAGTTGTGGGAATTCGTTCTTTCTTTACGTCATTTATTTGTATTATCTCTCTGATAAGATAATACCACATTAATACATATTTGGATCATTGATGAGACCTTAGTTCTTCACTTGCACGATGACTCCATTGTTATCACAATATAGAAGTATGTGATCAACAATGTTAGGAACTACTCTAAGTTCATTAATGAATTTGTTGATCCATACTACAATCCTTGTTGCTTCTAAAGCAATGGTCTATAAGACTTATGATATTGAATCAATGATCATTTCCCGTTTGGAACCTTTTCAATACACCGCTTAAGAGTAAATCAATATCTTGATTGATATTTGCTATCAGTTGAGTTAGACTAGAAGTTAGTATCAGTGTATCAATGAACTCTCATTTCATTTTCTTCATATAAAATCTTCTCAAGATTTTATCTATATAAATTGGGATGAGTTAAGTAATATTCTAGATTTAACTCTATAGATCAAGTTACTTCTCACATATCTATCACGAAAAAATTATTTGACAACTATAATTTCAACAATTGAAACATAGAAGCGTCGTTTCCTGTTACTAATATATCATCTACATATAATATTAGAAATACGACAACGTTCCTACTATCTTCTTGAAAACATATGGATCCTCTTCGATTTTGATAAAATCAAAACATTTTAACGCTCTCAACAAATTGAAAATTTTAGCTCCAAAAGGTTTGCTTCAATCCATATATAAATTGATCAAATTTGCATACCTTGTAAGCATATTTGGATTTAAAACCTTCAAGTTGTGTCATGTGCACTTCTTCTTGCAAGTTCCTGTTAAAGAATGCAGTGTTAACATTTATTTGTCATAACTCATAGTCATGATGTACAACTATAGCAAGTAAAATCCAAATGGACTTTAACATGTCTACAGACTAAAATGTTTTTATCAAATTCAGCTCATTGTCTTTGTTTATAACCTTTCGCTATTAGTCTTGCTTTATATGTATGGATTTTTTCATCCATGTTGACTGTTTCGTGTAAACTCATTTACAACCTATAGGTTTTATCCCATCAAGCTGGTCGATCAAGGTTTAAATCTTATCCACATACATCGCGTTCATCTCGAATTCTATGGCATTTTGTCATCTCTTTGAGTCAACACTTGACTTTTTTGCGTATTTAGTAGGTTCATTATCCTCAATTAAAAATGTATGATTAGTAATCATGGATTTGTACCTTCTAGGAGGTCAAATGGTCTTACAAGATTTATACGGAGCTGATGTGTCCTCAAAAGTCTCTACTTTTTTTTTTTTTTTATCAAGAGAGTATGTCCCTCATCAAGTGTGGTATCAAATTCGTGCTTATTTACTTCGTTGACTATATCTATGGACTCTTGAATTCCTTCAAGTTCTATTTTACTCACACTGTCATCTCCTAGAATAAACTATTTTTGTCTTTCCATAACTCTTATGGAATTTTGTCAACTGACTTAGATGAGATACAATTTAGTGCATAGCACGTGGCAATTAGTACATGACCTGAAAACTACTAAATCTAATAGTGCACAATTCCTCTTTTCAGATACACCATTACGTTGTAGTGTATGTGAAGGAATCCACTACGAGAGAACATCATTCTTTTTTAAATAATCTAAAATTCACCCTTTTAAATATTTTTCATCTCGATCAAGTTTTTAGTGTGAGAATACATTAACATATTTATTTCTCTATTTCTAGCTTGAATCCCTTGAATATTTCAAGAGTTTCATACTTGAATTTCATCAAATATAATGAACATTTCTGAAATAATCATCAATAAATGTGATGAGATTAGAGAAATTTCATCTGGCATTAATTGATATGGGTCCACACACATCACAATTTATTAGACCAAGTAATTGTGCAAGTTTTTCACATTTTCAAGTAAAAGAGGATTTGGTCATTGTGCCTAACAAATATGTTTCGCCCTTTTCAAATGATTCAAAATCATTTGACCCAAATATACATCTCCATTTACTTTTGGAATTGCATTCTCGTTTATGTGGTTAAATTTGCAATGTCAGATATATGTGTTATTCAGATTATCATTTTTATGCATTTCAATTTCTATACTCATTAAAAAATACTCAATATTTAGAATATAAATGTCATTTTTTAATTTACCATTACCATTAAGATCTTATTAAAATAAAAGGAACAACATTTGTCCTTAATATTAAAATAAATCATGTCCAAACCTGAAATTTAAATAAAGTTCTTGGTAATGATGAGAACAAAATAAAATTTCTCTAATTCTAATACAAAGCCTAAAGGCAATGACAATAAGTATGTACCTACAGACAATGCAACAATGTTTGCTTATTTTTAACTTGTAGATCATCTTATCCATTTTTGCAGTGGTCTACTTCTATTTAGTTTCTATATATTTATAAATATGAGATTCATATTTGGTATCTAATACCCAAAAAGCTAATGTAGTAGATATAAGTTTTGCAGTTTCTTTTCCAATGACCTATTACTCGAAAATGATAATAAAGGTCATTAGATTTGGTATTGTCATTATTCAATTTGACTATTTTAACTATTTTGGTTGCTTTTCTAAAGCATCATTTAGGCTTCCCTAGAGGAATTTATGACTAAGATTTGTCTACTATAAACTTGGATATTGGGTTTAACAGTTTTAAGTGTGTTCAACAACTCGATGAGTGTGCATTTGAGTTTATTCTTGTTAATCTCATAATTAGTTATGAATAATTCTTTGGCAGAAATGGCATAACCAAATCTATACTTAGTTCGTGGTTCGTGACTGAACTCAATTAAAACAGTTTCTCAACATAATCAACATCTTCAGTACATGAGCACTTACTGAAGATTCTTCTGTCATTATGCACTTATATAGTTGCTAGGAAATATCATATTTTTCCACTCGTGATTGTTCATTACTCAACACCTTAAGATGAAAATCATGTGTTAGCATCTACAGTCTCATGTTACTTTTGCAACTCGGGTTATATAGTCTCAAGCATCACACATGTTGTAGTAATATTGTCATCATTGTGTTTATTATAGCAGGCACATCTTCATATGTCGAGTTATCAGCGGGTGTCTCTAGAAAGAGCTAGTTAACAACATAACCAATTTTCTCATGACTGACAACAATTTTCAAATTGTGTATCAATCAAGAAAATTTGGTTTGGATGTTGGCTCAAATACATGTGATTACTCATGATTCAATAAATGTAATATATAGAATGCGTCAATTAATTTAACATGATCTTTTATTAAATTAATTATGCTCCCACTGTTTAACTCAAAGTATGACTCTCTCACATAAATTTATAAAATCCATTCTTGACTCCTAGTGGGTTGGGATCTCATTTGTTATATTAAAATCTTTAGTGTACTTAGAAAGTCTTAATAAGACATTTGGGTAGATAATATTATCAATTGTATTTCCATACTACTGCTAAATCATTAAGCTAACAACTCTTTCTCTTCACACATTTTATGCGTTAACTTAACATTCCTCGAAAATTTATCTCATTGAGTTTATTCAATAAAAGATACATTTTAGTTAAGTAAAATTCATCATTCATAAATATATAATATTTCATAGTATCAAACATATCCCTAATGGACCAACCTTGAGTATACTCAACAAGTTGAGATCAATTGAGGATTCAGATTTTTCACTATAATGATGGAAGACGAATATAAATATAACTTAATATTTTAATGGTTTTGCATGCAAATGTCTCATCGTAATAATTATATATATATTATTATACATTTATTATGTAAATAAACATACACATAATAGTATGGACGATTATAGACTTTAATATCTAGTCTTCTCAAGTCATAAGAAAGACTAGTTGGTCAATTCTTAGGGGACATAACATTGAATTATATAATGTTTTATCTCTATGGTCTCATCATCTTCTTGTTTCTTCAACTAGTACAATTGCTACATGTATCATATATTAGTTGGCACGCAAGCCTAAATAATTGGACGCGTAGGTCCAAAATAAATAAAAGCTCGTAGGCCAATAAAACAACGAGAATAAAACTAATCATTCAACACATCCATATGGTTAAGTCCATAATCATCTACTAATAAAACTTTCATCATATAATTGATTTCCTACATAATATTTAATATTATATGCAAACATGTTTCAAGTTTCTTGTAATTAAGGTCGCCCGAACTAATTTAGACAAATGGATCAGGACAATTAAATAATTAATTAATCAATTAATTTAATTAGCGGAGTTATTTAATTAAATAATGAATTAGAGTCCAACTCTAATTCCACAATTATATGGCAAATTTATTTAATTAAAATCAAATTTTAATTAAATATCAAATTAGAGTCCAACTCTATTTTCAAAGTTTTAAAATAAGACAATTTAATTAAAATCAAATTCTAATTAAATATCAAATATAGTTCAACTCTAATTTCAAAACTTAAGGCGGTTGAATTTAATTAAAATTAAATTTTAATTAAATAAAAAAAATTAGAGTTCAACTCCAATTCCATGATATTAGGGCGAACTTATTTAATAATAATCAAATTTTATATAAATACCCAAGCAAATGTAAATTGGGTTATTAACATAAAAAGGCCCTACATATGAAATTTATTGTGCAAAACATCTCAACGTTACATTTTTATTTTTGCATTTTCACCCATATTTACATATTTCATTACAAAAATCAATATTTTCATCCATTTCTAAATAAGAAGCTTTGAAATGACAAATAAACCCTTTAATTAAAATAAAATAAAAAAACCTTATTACAACCATACTCCCAAAAGTGTTTTAAAAAGTTCAAATAAATCTCAAATAAATTATTAAAAATCAAAAACAAGAAAAAGAAAATCATCATCTTTCTTCCACATGCAATCCTTACCCTCAAATCTCAAACCAAAGCTTTAATATGTGAAATTTGGAAAGTTGTAATTGTATATTTTGCCAATTTTGAACTTTATTCTTTAATATCAATCTTTCTAAAGAACTTTTGAGATTTTGAGCTAGGCTACAGTCAACTTATGCGCAACAGGTGCGACAAGTACTCTATCATCTGCTGCCTTCCTTATCATAAGAGGTGTGGCTACAATGTTCGGTTTAAATTACTAGAACACCTGCTTATCAAAAACTTATGTGGCCTATCTTGCTCGGATTAGAGTATTAAAAATTGTGGATGCTAAACATTTACAGTTCCTTAGAGATTCCATAGTTGAGTTGTGCTCCCTGGATGTGCAAAAATCATTTACCAAGGTCCTTGCTTCTATAAGTCAACTTGCTAAGATATTGCAGTGGGCTTTGCAAACAAAATAGAATGTATAGAGTTGTTCTGGTTGAATGCCTTTTAATTTCATGAGCATAATTAAAATACTTATGAAAAATATTGTGTTAATTATGTCCAAAATCTTTGATATCAATTGTTGGAAATTCAAGGATGACGTATTGTTTGATACCACTTGATATGAAATCAACCATCGGATTGAGATATTGTAGTTATATGACACAATAATGAAGTATTTGATCACAAGCAAAAGAATAAAAAAACTATGACAGAGAAATTATAAGGTTTTATCGCACCACAAATAATAAAGATGGAGAAATATTACAATGATCCTAAAAACTAGTAATCATTTTTTTCACACTATTCTTACACAATAAAATTGTATAGAAGAGCCAAGTATATATAGGCAACTATGTAGGGCGACGTCGAAATCCTAAAAGATGAGTTGTAATTGAAGTAAAATGACAAAAATGTGTTAAAATGCGAAAGAGGCATGGACCGGATAACCCTGTTGCTCGAGTGACAGGTGAGCGACCAAGTCTCGGGAGAAAACCTGCAGGTGATGCTAGAGCGGCCAACTAGTGGTAGGCTATCGAACATGCGGCGACTTTTCTTCACAAACCATAATTTCAACCTCTTCAAATCCAATACAAATTTCAACTCCCTATAGGGTTTCCAAATAAAATTTCAACTTGAATAAAATTCCAATAGCATTTCAAACTGAATTTCTCTTGGAGTTCACTTCAATTAGAGTTCTTCAATTAGTTCAACAAGAAATTTGGGTCACACACAAATTCTAACAAAAATGCTTAGATTTGGGGTTTAAACATGGTGGAGGCATACCCCGAGAAAAAAGCTTTGGTTTGGAATTTGAGGGTAAAGATGGGGTTGGGGGAGGGGGGATCAAGAAGAAGATGATAATTTTCTTTTTAATATTTTTTTCTTGTTTTTGGTTTTTTAATAATTTATTTGAGATTCATTTGCATTTTTTAAAAAAATTGATAGTATTATTGCAATTAGTTATTTACTTTTTTTTTGTTTTATGTAAATAGAAGATATATTCAACATTGCATAGGTTTTTATTTAGAAATTGGCTGAAAATGATAGTTTTCGCAATGAAATGTGTAAATGGGGATAAAAATGAAAAAAAAAATGCAATGTTAAGATTTTTTTGTACAATGAATTCCATACGTAGAAACGTTTTGTGCTAATAACCCTGTCTACCTCCAAACTTTTTATACTTTCAAAATTTGTTTGTTTTGTATAAACTTGGTCCACACCAAACTTGCACCTAGTGCTTCACTTTAATTTGAACATATAAAACATAAGATATGTTTGAGCCACATTATTTTGGAAGTATATATTTCGAAATAGTAGATTGATGGAGAATGTGTGGTTGAAAAAGAAAGAAAAGTTATTGATGTGATAAAAAATATTATTTCATTGAAAAATGTGTGATTGAAAATGGGTAGAAGAATGAGAATGAAAATTTTAATGTAGCTCAAATAGTGGCATAGAACGTAGAACATGAGGCAGGTTGAAGGTACATTCGGCAATAAATGCAATGGTTCTGATCTTTGATTTCAAGCTTCTTTTATTATTATTAGTTCCTGTGACATGTTCTCTCTCAGTTGATTGCCCCTGAACATGACTTGTATTGTTTCTTGCAGCTAAAGAGACCAGAGGCATTAATAAGGGATTTAATTGAACCCAACCGACCAACCTGCCATATAATGGTTCATAAAGACCTTATAAGCATCTTTAAATTTTAAAGAATAAACATTTTCATATGCTCTATAATGCTCTATATTTTGGCATTTCATTTTTCAAAAATATTTATTGATTTCTTCTCATCTTTTATTTAATTTATTTTTTAAATGACAATAGACAATCAATTCAAATTTTAAATAATTTAAGAAAATAGAATATTAAAAATATGTAGTTTGTTAAATGCAGATGCAGTCATTATAAAGTAAGTATAGATATTGAGTCTGACTTTAAAACTTCTATTTTAAAAACTTAAAATATAGTCTTTTGAGCTTATTTTTTTAAGTATTTACAATTTAAAATTGAAAACATTTTGTATTTGGAGGCTATTTTGAAAATGCTCGAAGTATTTTTATCCACTGTATAAACATAAAACCTAAAAATCATTTTTCAAGGACCGTAAGGTTTCCAAGTAGGTCAACTAGGGTTAGCAACAAAAAAAATAGTTATTAGAGATCTTTCAAATGGCAAGTATTGCAATAATGAAGATTGTTTGTTTGGTTCTGGTTGGATAGTGGTGGTTGCACCTCATTCTGAGGCAACGATCTCATGTGGCATGGTGGCAATCAACCTGCCTTCATGCCGCAACTTTGTGTTGAATGTTGTCGTGGTGCCTACTGCCTGCTGCAATGGGATCTCTTAACTTTTTAACTCAGTCAAGAACACACCTGACTGCTAAGCTCATCTGCTCTTGCTTTAAATCTGTTACTGGCTCCAACTCTGCTGCCAACTTGAACAATGTTGTTAGATAAATTAGTGCATGAATTATATTCTATTAACAAAAATACGTACGTTCAAATACGAAGAGAGTAACAACTTACCGAAACCATGGTTCATGCATAATAATGAGCAAATCACGATTTACTCAAACGTAGAAAATGCAGAAATTAGAAATAGATGAAATGAAGTGGGGGTATGTAAATGCAAATCTCTTTAAGAAGGATTTCACCCGTTGCACTGGTGCTAACAAGAATCAAATGGACGTTTGACTTTCAAGATACAGTGTTTCTTCTAAAATTAGGGGTAAAGCTGTTTGAACAAGGTCTGTGTGGCCTTGTTCGTGTAGTGCGATCCCAAAATTAATTTAGCACAATATTAATTTTATTGGACAAATGAACGTTTGACAATACTCTTCTGAAATGGAAAATATCGAATATTAATATCGAACACAATTCGAAAAATAATTTATAATTTGGAGAGGGAAAGAATTAAAAATCAATTATATAGAATTGATTAGATTGAAGAAATAGAATGAGGAAATTACACTCACCCCTACTTTTAAATTATTATTTTCATAAATCCTAATTCAAGTTTCATATTGCAAAAATTAGGTTTTAATTAATAATTTAAAAAC
>CAIGRF010034801.1:30872-42216 GCA_903798235.1 Fraxinus ornus | reverse complement strand
TTTCTCACCAAAACATCAAGAATTTATTTTCCTCAAAAAGGTGGAAAATTTCAAAAGTTGGAAAATATTTTCCCGGGAATATTTCGCCAATCAAACACTACAAATGTAGGAAAATGGAAAAGATTTTCCTACTTCCCTAGAAAATTTCGCCAATCAAACGGAGCCTTAACTCTAAATAGCTTGTCTCAAAGGGAAGAAATTGTGTTTACCTGTAACTTAGGCCGTAGAGCCTCAAGTGGTCCTTTCGGCTTCTCTACACCTTGCTGCAATCATATAACAACGATAAATCTTAGGTACACTTTATGAATACTAGTATAAACTTAAAGTATGCACACAAAATGGATAAGGTTCAAAGTAGTACTTTCCCCAGGGCCCAATCAGCAGAATCAAAATAGGCTCGTTCATGATCCTAACATCAGAGGTAGAGGTTTAAGAAAGGGTCCTTCAAGTTTTCATAATTGCCACTACCTTAAGAATACAAGAAAGGTATGATAATACCTTTGAAATTAGTGGTGGTTTCTTTGGCATTATTCCTCCATATTTCTTCTTAACAGCTTCCTCCTGTAAGAAAAATGTGTCTAGTTACACAATGGCACATATGACTAGAAAAAATAGCACAAGAAAAGACAGGATTGGAACACGACTTCCTGTTGAGTTGACGGCATGGGCTTGCTAGAGACCTCCATAACATCCGTTTGTGCATTGACTTCCTCAGTGCCGGACATATTTTTCTTAGAACCACTTTAATCAAACAAATCTGTACATAAATCTTTAATTTCAATAGTTGTTTCACTCCAAAACTTATTTTTGACAAAAACAAATCTTCTCAAGAAAACCGGGTTAGGAAAGGGTTTATCAAGTCCATTCCATTGGGATCTTGATCCTAAGAAAGGCTCAGCAGCTCAATTAGGCTTCGGAGCTGGAGAATACGAAGTTCATAGCTTGGGCAGAACAGTTCCACTTGCTGCTTGCACTGGAAGCACATAAAGATATAACATCTAGACTACTATGGCAAGAAAAAGTTGACTTCTAGAGAAATTGTTCCACATCCAGAGCCAAAGTCGTCACTTCAATGTTCAATTAGGGCCTCTTCCATGAAATTAAGGGAAAGTAACAAAATTACTTCACTTTCCAAATAATAGATTTGTCACAAAAGTACTGTTTTGCACCATGTTTCTGGAAGGGTACCGTGGAACTGGTGAAGAACAAGGAACTTCTTTGTAAGAAAATGCTACTTGCTCAATGGCACATAACAACTTTTTCAAGCCTGTACTTAATCTCTACACCCATATAACCTATTTTAGCATTCTAATAATTTAGATTCCTTTTACTCTATTCCACACAGTCCATTTTCTTTATTATTCATTATGTTGTGTTCTCATTAATCTTTGAACCCTTCAAATTTTAAAAATTTGAGTTTGCCAGTTATGCATCTCAAAAGTTGATGTTTCGGAGATATATGAATAAAAATTTGGGGATCAACAATAGAAAGACAAACAAGATAATTTGAAGGACTCAAAAGTGATTGGAGAAGATTACAACAGCTATGCAGTGACTTCCCCATACTTGCATTCACAATACCATTAATAAGAGCTCTATAATATCTATTTCTGGTAGGAAAACTCTAATATCTATAATCATAAGCTCGAAAGCAGAATTAAACCACATATCGGAAAAAACAACTCTGAAACTTCAACCATAACATCCAACAATTAGTGTACAAGACAATCCATAACTTTAATCATTTTTCTCATGAAATATTAAATGACCCTGATCCTCAAAGATCAAAATAAAACTATAACAACAATCTAAACGTTGTTTCAGATAACCTTGATCCATGAAGCAACTGGATGAATTTCTTTCCCCTCTTAGACTATAACAACTTTTTCGTGACTTTCCCCATTATCGCATTTGCTATAGCATTAATCAGAGTACCATATCTATTGTCGAAAAGGAAAATTCTAATCAATGATAATAAACTCTCACCCAGAAGTTAAACCACATATTGGAAAAACCAACTTCCAAACTTCAACCACAACATCCAACAACAAATGTACAAGAATAGTTCATGGTTCTAAATATTTATGTCCTTTCTTTTAGTAAATCTTGAATGACCCAGATCCTAAAAGATCGAAATTAAAATTTTCACATCAATCAAAGCATTTTTCCAAGAATCGAGAATCTTAAATCAACTAGATGAATGTTAATTCCCCTCGTTCGATCCTAACAGATTTAAACATAATCCACTGATGTGAGATTTGCCCCAAGAAAAACAAAATGTACATACAAACATGCAGAAGCATAATTAATCTAATCAATATGAAAATAAAGATTTAAAGAATCCAAACAGATTAAACTCAAATCGAATCATAAGAAAACAAAAGGAAAGATGGAGATTGACTTGGTTAAAGAATTCAAGTCTGCGTCTACTGGAGATCGACTGTGTGTTCACATGCAAGACAGGGATTTTCTTGAGCGGTAGTGGACACAAGGTGTAAACAGAAAATTTTGGAATAATAAAAGAATGGAAAAATTGCATTTCGGGTCCCCAATCTATTGCATAATCAATTTGCAACTGTTGAAACTAATTAAACCTGTGTTAAATGATAAGGGTGTGTTTGAGCCACATTATTTTGGAAGAATGTACTCTGAAATATTAGATTGATGGAGAATGTTTGGTTGAAAAAGAAAAAAAAATTATTGATGTGATGGAAAATATTATTTTATTGAAAAATGTGTGATTGAAAATGAATAAAATAATGAAAATGAAAATTTTAATTTGGCTCAAACAGAGGCTTAGTTCAGTTAGGTTTTGTTTCACTACTCAAGATGGTGTGGAGAATTTGAAGAGTTTTTTTTTTTTCATGAAGAAAAATCTAGTACTCCAGAATATGAAACTTAATATTTGATACCATTATTCAATTAGAATGTGTATTGATGATTCATATTTGGTTTCAGTTATATAGTGGGTTCCAATTATTTAATACATATATCAAGTAAATAGTGACAAATAGTATTGAGTACCTTATAACCTTGAAATATTGAAAAAAAAAAAAATTGCTCTCATGATAGTCTCGTGAAAAATTAGTGTTGATTTGGGCAATTTATATAGTCAGAGGTTGACTTTATTGAAAGGTAAGCGAATTGCTTTTTTCAAATTTTAGGACCAACTTCTTATTGACATAATTGGTTGAGGGCCATGGTACAAATTTCCTTGCAATAGATTCATATTATAAAAATGCCATATAATTTCCTTGCAATACACGAAATTATTTGTCCATAACAATATAAAAGAGGCAGATCCCTTTTTTTCGTCGTCAAAACGACGTCGTTTCCCTAACAATATAAAACACCTTCTTTCCAATCGTTTCTTCCACTAAACCTTCCCAATACGGTACCTTAACCCTGGCAATCGTTCTTTCTCCAACCGGCAATCGTTCTTTCTCCAACCGTAAAAAAAAAAAATTGCTCTCATGATAGTCACGTGAAAAATTAGTGTTGATTTGGGCAATTTATATAGTCGGAGGTTGACTTTATTGAAAGGTAAGCGAATTGCTTTTTTCAAATTTTAGGACCAACTTCTTATTGACATAATTGGTTGAGGGCCATGGTACAAATTTCCTTGCAATAGATTCAGATTATAAAAATGCCATATAATTTCCTTGCAATACACGAAATTATTTGTTATTTCAACAAATTAACGATCATGGCCATGTTTGGGCATGTGCCATGTGGTGGGCATTTTATACTCTATTCGTGATGTGTGCATATGATCAATGTAATCTAGATGTCGGACACAGTACTTAGGCCAACCGTTCATGATCTCACAAGAATATCAATATGAGTAAACGAATTACAAATGGGACATATAAATTGAATAGTGGGCCTATTGCTTTGAAGTTCTTCAAGTTGTACAAAAAATTTGGTGTTACCAAATAAGAAAAACATTTAAGAATATATGAGTTTGAAAAGTTTGAGAATAATTTTACTTTTCATGTGTACATTGAAAATCAACTTTTGCAATGTATCACCATAAAATCTGACTACTTAGTTTTGGTTAAATCTAGTTATCTCGTTTGGTTCTTGATTCAAATAATTAGGACAAAAAAACTAAAAATGGCAAAATTCTCTATCATGATCCACCTCGAATAGTAAACGGGAGGGTGATGAATAACATGACCCCATCTTGAATTCTGGTGATTTATTTTATTGTAATGTTTTTCACCTTAAATTGTATTTTAAAAACAACTAAATAATGGAGAAAATGAAAAGGAGAATCAGAATCTCATGTTGGAAAAGAAAATTGTTGTCCTCCGAAGGTCAATACAGTCACTTGCAAAGGTTCCTACTTTGATTCGGCTGCTTGGATTATAACTTCAACAATGGGGAGATGAGAGACAATAAAACATCTTTGATAAAAGGTACAATCTCGTAGTAAATGAGGATTTTTAAATCCCTGAATGCTCCCATTTTCGCGTTCCAGAAATTCATGACAAGGTTGTCATTAGCCCATCCCGTTGTCATTTATTTCAACTGTAACTTCGCTTGTGCTGAAATAATTTCTGATTCGATCCTTTCTCTTAAACACATAAGATACACCAACTTAAAATATTAGTTTTTTTAGGTCTAAATATATCAAGTTGATCGAGTAAATAATAGAAATGGTCAAGTTGATTAAGTAAAGAATCTGAAAAAAAATTAAAAAAAATGAAATTTGGTAGCCATGGACTAGCCCACCTAAATATAATGTCTAGCAATATGTAGCCCAATTGAAAAAACACTGTCCAAATGCCAATACTGCATTAGGCGAATACGCTAGAACCAGCAACTGCCGAAATTATCAATTCTTCATCTACCCAGGTATATAAATTTCTGATGACCCAGGAAGAAGGTGCAAATTTGAAAGTGAAGTGTCTGAAATTCTTATTCAAATCCCGACTTTGTAGATTTATTACATCTTACTTTGATACTTTTGATTGTTGTTTGTTATATTTGCTTTTGCAATCGAAAGGGCAGTTCATAAATGGAGTTTGATAATGTGTTTTCTTTTATTAAAGAATCCAGATTTTGTAGGGTTCAATCTTGGGCTTTGAGTTCTTCAAGTATATCTGCACATTTGTTTGATCTATGCTTTGTCTAAAAGGGTGTTTAGAAAGGTTGAAGTATTAATTGAATCAATCTCTGCTATTGGTTTAAATGAAGAATTCCAATCAGTATAACTTATATACAGACAACATTATGGCCTGCAGGAATTGGAATTATGTATTAATAATTCAACATTTTCTACCATCTTCATCAAAATGCAGGAGTTAAAACTTCGTAACACTATTGTGATTGTAAATTATTGAAGAGAAGGGCAACTAAGACTGGCCTTTCCCATTCCTATTCAGACTATAGCTAACATATATCCCAACTCATTCAATTGTTGTTACCAGTTGCAGGTGAACCCTCTCCTTTTCACTCTCTTCTTCTTCTTCTCTTCTTTGTTCGCATGCTTCTATTAGGGTTTAACATATCCTCTTCCACGTACAACTGATTATAGCTTGAATATATGTATAATAATTTTCAGCAATCTGAACTTTCTCTCTATTTTGGTGGTTAGGTAGTAGAAAATGCGAAGAACAACATCGTATGTGAGGCTGGCTCAGTCTCTGGTAACAGAGCGAGGGTTTTGCACTTCAACAGCAAAGAATGGAAATGATAAGATTGTAGCTTCAGTAGTGTTTGAGAGACTCCCAGTTGTCATCCCCAAAATCGACCCTGCTGTATATGCTTTTCAAGAATTCTCGTAAGCATTTTTTCTTTTTTCATACATTCTCTTTATTTTTTTTTCCATTTCGGATTTCACAATGCAAATTGTAGAAATGGTGAAAGGGAACCAGCTTCTGTTTGTGATCTTATTCCATTTTGTTTTTCCTTTGTTTTCTATGGTAAACAAGGAGGAAATGGGTTTTGACAGCATGTTTGGCCGTCTGAGTTATAATCCGAAGAATAATTTTCTGATGTAGCTGTGACAACCTTTAGGTTACAGATTTTAGTATACGATACCATCTTATGTATTCATAGATACAACTATATAGAAAAGTTGTTCTCCAGTAGAAAATGTAAAAATTAACCTTTTGTTTCTAAACACGTTTAGAGAACTTAAATTCTTCGTACTAAAAAAGTACTTTTATTAAAAGTATTTCTTAAAAAGGCAACTTATTTTCAACCTTCACCAATGGTAAAACTTATTTACTTATAAGTAGACTTGTTGAGTGTAGCCAAACATGCTCTTATTGTTGGGAAAAGGAGTTGAGGAAGCATGATGATAGAAATTTTAATACTGAACTGATAGTGCTTACACACACTATGAATATGAATATACAAATACTTGTGTATTTTTCCTGTGTATTAGGATTAGAGATGTGAAAATAAGTAGTTTTCCCTTATATTTACTTAAATAAGAGCGGCAGAATGTATGAATATGTTCCATAACACATGCCATTTCTTGTTGTTGCTTACTGCTGGTCTGGATGAACTTATATATTTGTTTGGCATTTTTCTTTTGATGGTTGGGATGCACATTTAGGTTTCGATGGAGGCAGCAATATCGGCGGGAATACCCTGAAGCTTTCTTGAAAAAATCTGATTCCAGGTAATAAAATTTGCTTTTCTTCTTTTCGTTGTCATATTTCTGATTTTACAAAGAGCCTGTGGTTACTATTTCTCTATTTGCAAATGCACTTTAGAAATGATGGTTGATAGTGTGGTTCATATGTTCACTGTTCTCCTTCTAAGAGAAGTTCTGTGTATTTCTCTTTGTTAGAGATGGACATCAGCAATAACTCTGCATTTGATTGGACTTTTGATGGTGATGCCAAATTCTCTCTCATACTGTCACTCACAAGATCATACATCTCAAATAGGCAAATGCAGAAGCATCTTTTATGCATTCACATTTATTTATTTACTGCGAATGTGGCTATTGACAAATGGGATAGCAACAGAACCATGCATGCAGGATTATCTTTCTGTTAAATGTTTATATTGTTGATTAAGACGTGTTCTTTAGTCTTTACTACACAATGATCATATAAATTTCCAGGGGAAAAGGTGATTATCAAATTGAGTTTGAACCAGCTCCACGGATCACTGAGGCAGACAAATCTAACAATAAAAGGTAATATGTTGTATATCTGTGATGTAAAATGTAACAAAGGTTAATTTACATGGGAATGAATTACCAATCTCGCTTTCTTATCATTGAGAGTTGAGGATGCCCTTTATTTGTTTTGAGGACATAATTTAGACCCTTCCTTCTATTTGTGGATAGTTTAACTCTCTCTGTGACTATTTTACCCGGTTCTTAGTCACATGCCAATCCCATTTTTAGCAGTATGAATGCTTATATCAGTTTTCACCGTTACATATATATTTTATTTCTTGTCGACAAAAGATTAAAAAAGAGAAGAACTTATTGCGCTTCAACTGTTTACCTCCTATTATAATCTATACTAAAAGCAGCCAGCGCCTTCCTCGAGGATAAATAAAAATTGACAGGTAATCCTCAGAGTACTTGTATTTTCGCTCCATATGCTCTGCAAAAGTAGCAGTATGTGCATTAAATGGTCTGATTGGTATCGTCTCTCTTTAATCTGATTCAGTTCTCTCATGCAACTACAGTAGTATTTTTAGCTTTTCTCTAGGCAAACTCACCTGTGTTAGTGGATATATTGTCTCGTAGGTCATTACAAAGAGCACTAGACCGAAGGTTGTATCTTCTCCTTTATGGCCCAACATTTGGTTCTCCAAATGGCAAAAGTGTCTGGCATTTCCCAGAGAAAGTTTATGCATCTGAAAAGACTCTGCGCGAGGTGGTTCTTACTTTCAACTTTTTTTATTTTCCGCAATTTTTTTCGGTTTTTCCTTTTGAAATTGATTCTAAATTATTAAAGTGAGGAAATTATTCCCATATATTTGCAGTGTGCAGAGTCTGCATTAAAATCTGTGCTTGGAGATCTTTCTCACACTTATTTTGTTGGCAATGTTCCAATGGGCCATATGGCTATACAGCCTGCGGAAGCTGACCAGGGCATTAATTCTTTCAAGGTAAACATCTTAAACCTTCTGGTTGGCTCTAACTATATGCATATATGTATTGTTTCTTTAGACAACGTTCACTCTGTGAATGCGCCAAACAGAAGATTCCCAGGCCATAAAATCCCACCATGTGTTTTTGTATACTTAACTCTCTTGTTTAACATCTTGCAACTTTTGTCAGCGCTTCTTTTTCAAGTCTCAAGTGATCGCTACCAACAAGTTTAATGTTAAAAAGTGTGAAGATTTTGTCTGGCTCACAAAAGATGAACTGTTGGAGCATTTCCCCGAGCAAGCTGAATTCCTGAACAAAATGATTATCAGCTGATATTTCATATCCTTTCTACTATTTAGACGCTTGGAATAAATTCATGAAAATCTGTTGTTGGCTCATTGGATCTGCCCGTGTTTCCAAAAGCACCATATTGTATCCTGTGAATGGGATGTATTTCGACTCTTTAAAGAAATTGTTCGAAGTTGACTATAGGATAATTAGGCTGTGAGTGGCTGCATTTATTTGCCAGGTCCTATTAGAGAGCATTTGATGAAAAGTAGTGAATTTTTGGCCCCTCTTACCATTTTTCCTCCTCTCCTTTCTGAAACCTGTCTGTGGTGTTCTCGTGTTCACATTTTGTTGAAAATCTCTAATTTATGTACAGTTTTGGTCATAATGTATTTGTTGCAGCTGGCAATACCCACCAGATAGCTTGATCTAATGAATACTAGTTTTGCTGCAAAGAGATTAAAGGCACCTATTTTTCTTCTCATAATCGACCAAGAGCATGGTTAACTAAGCTTAAAAGAAAGTGAAGTAAATTTTGTTTGGATGCGTTATATTTTTCTTATTTATAAAGTTACATTGATAGTAAAATAGGGTTACTGACGAAAAAATGTTATTTATTTTTTAATCTTATTTACTTAGCCATTGGAGATGAAATTTGAGTTATGGACAGAATTAATAGAAGATAAATTTGAACTTAGCTATTTTTGGGGAATTATTGCCTCAAAAGGCCTTTAACCCGTTAATTTTCATTGCAATATATGTAAAATAAATTGAAGGCTAGAAGAAGAATTCAAATCTTGCAAGAATGTGGGTGAACTCTCCGTTGGCATCAGATTAATCTTAAAATAAGTGCAAGAAGTTTCATTTCAATGTTGATATCCGATCAATCTAACTTTTCTCAAATTTGTTGTTATTTTTCTTTCTTTAGTTCGTTTAAATTGTGAATATTTTGTCCAAAATATTGTTGGGTTGTATAGATTGAGTTTAAATTTGTGCATTGCGGTTTAAGTTTGAGTTTAAATGCTTAAATTTAGGCTTTGTTTCGTTCATCAACTCTTCATCGACTGTAAGGGTCAATGAGGAACAATCCTCACAGTTACGGTCGGTGAATATGGTTCATCACTAACTCCCAGTCTCTGAGTACCTTCATTTCGTAGACCTTGCTAAGCCGATCCTATGTTTAAAAATTTGCTTATTAATTACTAAAATTCATTTATTATTGTACGCTGGAGTACATTATTGACAGTATCTGTTTGCTGCACCTCAACCTCTGTTCTCTATTCCTCCATCTGCACCAGAACTTTTGTTTCCTATTCCTCCATCATATACACCTCAACTTCTATTTGCTATTCCTCCATCATCTGCACCTCAACCTCTGTTTCAATTACACCCAAATTCTCATCCTCAACATCTCCCTCGAGCATTAACATCTATTTCATCATGTTCCATCTCAGTTTCATCAATATTATATACGTCATTACCTTTCAATGTGTCATCAATTACCTCCACAACATAGTATGCTTTTTGATCTATTTTATTTTTTATAGGGTTTCTTATTCTTGACTGGTTCACCTGTCTCATTCACACTGTCCAAACTCTCACCAATTTCAAGATAAATAACAGAAATCTTAGAAGGTAAATGTATCATCCCATGACAATTCCAAAACTTCTAGTACAGGCAAATAATACAGATCAACAACTATTTTCACACCAAGTAACTTAACCAAATTCATAAAATCAGCATCAGTTACTAATAAAGAGGATGCCTCACTCAACTTCTTCTCAAGCCTATAAAGATACCTTATTTGCTCAAATTATCCCAACATCTTCATAGCATTTTTTAGTCAAAATCTATTAAAAAAATTAGGGTCCACGTAGTCTAGATAGCTTATCTTACTATGTTCATACACAAAATTTCGCATCTTTGAAAATAATATTCCATCATGGTGTAACTATGATCAAAATATGTAGAATCACATTAAAAATCATAAGTGACTCTAGCACATCGTATGACTGTTAGATTAAATAGAGAACATACTCAAACCATAAATGCAAATTTTTTGGGTTATTCCATTGTGGAAGAGAATGGTATATGTTAGGTTTTTAGTGTTGGCGATTCTGTAGACAAAAGGACTAATTTGTAACATGTTATAAAAATCAAGGATCTATGGTACAATTTGTACAAGTGGGTTATGAGGTATAGGGTTCAAGCATGAAAAGAGGAGAAACACGGCGCCACATTTTCTATTATATACCATTCATGACAAAATGTGTGTGCTATTCGATTAAAGTTGAAATTAATTTTAGCTCGATTAAACAAGTAGTCCTCGTGGATTAGACACTCTATTCATCACAAAATGTGTGTGCTATTCAATTAAAGTTGACATTAATTTTAGCTCGATTAAACAAGTAGTCCTCGTGGGTTCGCCACTCTTTTCATCACTTTATTACTTAATAACGATCTAGTTCACTTGCGTGAAATCAAACGATCAAGTTTTTGGCGCCGTTGTCGGGGACTATTGTATTTAATCAGTTTTAATTAATTTTAGTTTTAATTTGAATGTTTATTGCTTATTTATTTTTAATTGGATTACTACTTTAATTAATTTAGTTTTAAATTTTTTTTTGTTATTTACTTTTCTTTGTTTTCCTTTTTATATCGTTTAACCAACTCCCAATAGTTTTAATCTATCTTGTATTGGTATTTTCTCTTTGTACTTTTCAGATATTTATCCATGATTCTGACATTGGTAAAATAACAAAATTGTTGCAATGACAAATATCTACATGGATTGTCAAGGTATGCTTGGAGGATATCCAAATTGTGAAAATTGTTACGCAGTGCATTGTACTTGGAAATGCTTGTTCTCTTACACTAGTTTACATACGCCGAAACTTCTGAGATTTCGAAAATATTTGATGTGAAGAAAACAAGCAGTTGAAAAATCTGATGAAGGGTACATGCTCGTGGGAGATTTTGTA
>CAIGRF010034787.1:9476-31976 GCA_903798235.1 Fraxinus ornus | reverse complement strand
CCATTGTAATTTCCTGCTTTCATCTATTGTAATTTCTAGTTTTCAAGCAATCAATGATCAAGTTACTTTTAGTGTGTTTCAATTTTATGTTACAAACTTTTTACAAATTGTAATCAAATTTTCTTTCGTCCCGAAACGATTGAGAGAAGACGGAAGGTAGTCTACTGCACGGTGTTCCTTTCTGTGCTAAAAAGAAAGGCAACCCGTGAAATGAGGTGTTGCAGTATCCTAATCCTTCTAGGATTGCACCTAAAAACAATATAAATACACGATTTAGATTTATTATTGAGGTACGCTTTACGTTATTCAACTTATAGCATTACACGTATAATATCTCCACGTAAACTAGCTCAAGACCAGGATATGTGATAAGGACCTATCTCGATGCCTTTGTTTTAGATATCTTGAAGTTAAAATCGAGGTCGAACATATCTCAGTAGTCCGAGGTAAAGCCTTAAGAATTATTTAACTTAGTGATCTTTCTAATATACTTTTCTATATCTAAAAAAAGTATTATCTTCATCATTGTCTATTTCAAACGTAAGAGCTTCGAAAGTATAATAAATTAAGGTAGTGATCTTTCTAATCTTTCTTTTTGTTTTAGGTGGACAGCATTAAGAATTATTACATTTTTCTTTTTTTAATCAAAATTTTGGCGGGCCTACAAAAATTGACCAAGATCGCGTTCCTTAGTCAATTACTTGTACTGAGATTATCTTTCCAATTAGTAGCTTAATCACGCAATTAGACTCGTAAAATAATAGTATTGATTTGACAAGAGGATAATCATATGATTAGATGTATTTGACAAAGTTTTTCTTAGTTAACACACAAGTTTGGTACTATGAGGATTAGGTAAATTACAACTTTTATCGTCCATGAAGATGTGCCAAGAATCATATATCACGTGATTTTGATAAAGTTGTCAAATGAATCAACCTCTTCTTTATTATGTTCGACTTTGCGGAGTATTTTAAAATTGAATCTTAGTTGGGATAAAGCTACAAATAATGGTTCAACTTATTTGAAAGTAATTTTTTGAAACAGTGGACTTAAGAGGAGACTTAAAAAAAAAAGTAAAATAATTAGACACTCAAAAAAATAATAAGAAAATGTGTGTTAAGATAGGCTTGCTTTCCTTTTTTCGTCTATTTCAAATTATAAGCAACTTTCTTTATAATTGAATTCTTAGTTTTCTAATATTAACCCTATTTAATGTATCTTGTTATCAACAAGTATGAAATACTCGTATTTAAACAATTATTTTATGACGGGGTATATTAGGAAAAATATAACAAAAAAAATTACATTTTCAACTATATTAATTACATTTTCTTAATATGTGGAAAAATAGAAACGAGTCTATCTTTGTGGGATGAAATGAATATTAACCATGAATGGGAATGGCAATGATAAGAGAATCCTTGATCGAGGTAGAAATCCAACTAATCTAGGAGGGGAGAGGACGGGGATCGTGGTCTCTTCCCCATTTAAATTTTTTAAAATAAATAAAAAAATCGAGAAAGAAACTTCAAACAGTGCATCATATTCAAATCCGTAGATAAAAAAAATATAAATTTCAAATTTTAAAAATAAACGAGGATTGAGACTTTCCTCGCACATCTTATTCCTACCTAAGCGGGAATAGAGATAGAGATAGGGATGGGAGGAGGAAATTCTCAACGGGGTGGAGACAAGGAATGGAGTTTTCATTTCGTACCCCGCTTTGTTGCCATTCTTATCATGGAAAATCAATGTTATAAAAAGTGTAAAGTGCAGCTAAGCGTGGAGACCAGATTTTAAGTATTAAAAGCTTAGGCGAGGCCATGGAGTAAAAAAAAAATGTTTTCTTATTTTTAATACTAATTTAAATTTTTAACCATTCTAAAAATCGTTTAATAATTAAAATAATACTACCAGGCATCTAAAATTATAAAATATATTATATTTACTTAATAATTCATACAGATATTCAATTATAATATTTTCAAATAAAGAACTTTAAACTGATGTCAAATAAAAAAAACTTTTAAAAAAGAAGCTAAAAAAATTCATAAGGCATACCTAGTCGCAGTCACGCATTAAACGTCAGTTGATCGCTTAATTTCATGCTTACTATCAAGGCATAACATTTCGCTCATGTCTTAAGCCTAGACATGCTTTTCAGAACACTGACAATGTGAATATTTTAAGTTAAAATCCAAAATATTCGTTCAACTAAAAGTCAAATCAATTATACCATTAAAAAGAATATGAATTACTTTTTATCTTTGTGAAAAAAAAACAAAAAATGCAATAGATAAGGTAAAAAATTATCTTCTCGAACTCTATTATCACTATTCCATGGGTCCAAGATCTACGAGGTCCATTTCCGAGGTAAATTCTAATAGAAAAAATTTAAAATTATACCCACACCTACTTTTCAACTTCTCATTTCAACAATAAGGTATAAGGTTTTTTCTTTAAAAAATCAGATGTATCATATCCCCAGACCACCTCACCCTAACCCTAACCCTAATCCTAAAACAATTTCCATCCAAAACAAAGTTCATTCTCTTCTGATTGCTGCTTCGTTCTTCTCCTCTAGTTACAGAGATGTCGAGTGTCGCTGTTGTTCTTCTCCTCTAATTGTTGCTTCCCTTTTATGCATGACATGTAAGCACACTATATTGCAATAACAGCTCTACAACGATTTTGTGGTGCATCACCGCTGCGATGCACAACATGGTGCTAGTGTGTGGCGTTGGATGATGATTGTTGGTGCGATCTGTGTGGTACAATCTGGGTGGTTGTGATGGTTGTTGTGCATGTTGTGGTAGTGGTTCGGTTGCGATGGTGGCTGTTGTTGTGGTGCAAGGTGGTGGTGGTTTGTGGATCTGATGGCGACATTGGGGGAGTGCATGTGGGCGAGATGAAAGTTAATTTGTGACTAGTTAATTGGGTTATTGTGATCAGTTAAGTTAATAATATGTGACCGATAAATAATTCGTGATCAATTAGTTTGATAAATTGTGACCGATAAATAATTCGTGATCAATTAATTTGATAGTTTATGATCGATAAGCAAGTTGTGACCAATAAAATTTGTGATTTATGATTGAAAAATGAGTCGTGACCAATTAATATGGCCTTTGTTACCTCACAATTTGTTCACGGTTTAATATGATGAAATTTTTTAAATAGGAGATTTTTTTTAATCTTTTTCTTTATGATTTGTATGTTTATTTAAACCAAAGAATTTCTCATTTTTTAATTTTTTGAATTTCTCTTTAAAATACACACAATGGTACTGGAAAGATTTAGCCCATGTTTGGTACACATTAAAATTTTCATTTTCATTCTTCTACTAATTTTCAACCACACATTCTTCAATAAAATAATATTTTCCATCACATCAATAACTTTTCCTTCTTTTTCAACCACACATTCTCCATGAATCTACTATTCCGGAATACATTATTCCAAAATTTCGAGTTAATATTTTGATAAAAATATAATTCGTATTTGGTGACGGGTGTAATTAAAAATCAGTAGAAATATTTAGCCCCTGTTTGGTACACATTAAAATTTTCATTTTCATTCTTCTACTAATTTTCAACCACATATTTTTCAATAAAATAATATTTTCTATCACATCAATAACTTTTCCTTCTTTTTCAACTACATATTATTCATCAATCTACTATTGCATAATACATTCTTCAAAAATAATGTGGCTCAAACACACCCTTAAATGACAAAAAAACGTAAGAAAATTAACTTACAGAGTTTTATTTATAAACTTTTGTACATATTGGAATACAAAAACTAAAAAAAGAAGTCATAGACGCACATTCGCATGAAGTTGCCTAACTAGACGAGATAGGTAAGTAAGTTGCTTGAGTTGATCTACTATTTTGAGTCAACAGAAAGATAAATATATATATATATAAAAGGTATTGTTTTTGCACATTTTACACGCACTTGCCATCCTTAACATTGTACATAAATTATAGGCAAAGGGTAATGCATCGAGTGATTCTATTTATTTTTCTCTTTATATTATTCATTGCCACTCCTATGAAACCTTTGTAGGCTTCGGATTCCCTGCCCCTGCGTAGACTACCTACAAAGCTTTTAAACTTTGGATACATTTTCACTTTTCAGTCTTTTATATATGCAAAGATACTATTTTTAAATCACGTGAATCGAATCGAATTATTCTTTTTCAAAAATCGTATCTTCAGAATAATTTGCACGGTCGAAAAATCGTAATTTAAACTTTTTCGTCAATTTTAGAATGATTAGTAGATTGAAAATATTTACTTTTCTAGAAATGTCTGTATTTCAGTTCAATCATTCATTTTTAGTGATTGGGATTCATGAATCACGTATCGTTTTAAAATTTTATTTGCATATATTAATATTTTTTTCTTAGATTGGTCCAATAGAGTACCTAAACGTTCCAAAGTAAAAGCTACTTTGGAAGGGGAAAAATGATTCTTGCTAAATAATTGGATGGCATAGGTCAATTTGTACCAACAAATTGTTGACCAACTGTACAAAAAGATTGGAGAAAACTATAGAAGAAGATTACATAGAGGTACAAATTTTACTAGGCAATGCACTAGCATTTGCTTTTGGAAGTAGACTTTTTGTGCAAATCTAGTCTCTATTATAGTTGCATTTTGTATTCTCAATCAGCCTACCCAACCAATCAAAATCCTATGCACAATTATATTAATTTATTGATCAAAACTTACTTAATAATTGATGGAAACTATGAATCCTTAGGATTGAAAATGAATTTTAAAAAATATGGTCCGAATTATTATTTCAAATATTTTTTGTGAAACATTTTTGGATTCGAAGAACTCGTTAAGTCTGTGGTTGAGTCAATTTTTTAAAATTCATTTTTCAATCACATACTTTCACAATAAAATAATTTTGCACTTGAATAATAACGTTTTCCATAGTTTTCACCACACAATTTTAAAAAAATGTGTTGATTTTTTTTTTTTTTTTACAAAATTTATTTTAAAAAAATTATACTAAACAGAGGCTGATTTATGTCAAACAAGTCAACATTTTTAAGTTTTTGAACAAGACAACTCAAAAACTATTTATACAAATATTTCCATTCACTAGAAAGTTCTAAGAAAAAAAAAAAGTGCAAATTTACATAAGCTAATTTTATTTAATACTGTATACGCACTAATTATTATGCAGTATCAGCTAACTTTGCTTCTAGACTTGGGAGAAAGCGACATAATTAAAAAATAAATTAAAATCAGACATAATTACTGTTTGTATAATCTAATCACGTGCCCATTTATACTAATTCCAAGTACAGATGAGTCAGTGGCTAACACTAGAAGTTAATAGTACACACGACTCGTCTTATAGTGCTAATCAGGCGATGCTATTATGTTTTATTTCAAAGTCACCGCTTGATTTGTTGGTTAGCACGTACTTCCTCTGTTTCATAAAGATAAACTTGGTTTCCTTTTTCCGACTGTTCCAAATTATAGGTTACTTCTCTCATTGATGGTATAGTTGATTTTTTAATTTTCTAATATATCTCATATTTAAAGCGCTTTGTTATCGATATGTATAATAACTCATATTTACACAACCATTTTAATGTAGCGAAATATTAAGAAAAATTAATGGGAAACACCACTTGTACAATTGAGATTGACAACCTTTCACAGTGGTGGGTCCCACTGTATTTAAAAAAAAATAACCACCCACCCACCCCGTGCGTGTAATTATATAGTTTAAATGTAAATATCCAAGTCGTTGGTCCTTCATTCGTAGTGATCATTGTATGGTTGAAAATAGTATGATTTGATTATAATAACGGGCACATGTTCGTTTGACGTGCATCCTTAACATGGCAAACAAGTAAAAATTACATGTGCCTGAAATAACAATGAACCACCACGAATGGGAGCAAAACATTAAATAGAATAAAATAATTTGATAGTACAAACATCGTATCCAAGATGGACAAGAAAAAAAATGATTATTTTTTGTTTTCTTATATTCCCAATAATTCATTTATCATAAAAATAAAAATTTTGCAGAAAATAAACAGCAAAGTCCATGCCATCCCACTCGAGGAGAGGAGAGATTCCCGGAGAACCATGCGTGGGCATAATTAATTCTTAATCCCATTATCTTACCACTAAACAATCAACTTTACGTGCATTACAACTCATCACATTAATTCAAAAATTAACTTGCTCATTTGCAGCTTAATTTTTGTGCTTGTAAATAGAGTTCTTCTACGTATAAAAAAGGTTGAACCCCAACTTTGAGGGCCCCCCACCGACCCTGCCCTGGACCATCATTGAGGAAGTAAATCGCAGGATGTGCCTCTCAGGAGCCAGGGTGGAGAGCTTATGGATAAGTCTGGGCTATTAACCCTATGGTAACTCCCGCTTGCAACAAAGCCAATTCCACCTTGCGAGGAATCGAACTCTGCACACTACCGCACTGAGCCCTAACCGCCCTCCCCTTTGCCACTGAGAGATTTGCCCTGGGGGCACTTCTACGTATAAATGACATGTTCCCTAGTTAATCTTGACAATTTTTATGAACTATTCTCTTTCTCGTGATTTAGTTTCTCGATCTTCTACTACTAAGAGAGATGTAAAAAAGCTTAGACAAGTCTTAGAATGCGTTTGCATACAAAATAGAGAAAAATGTGTTTTTTAAAATTGTCTGGGTAAAATGTTTGTTACGTTTTATTAAATGACCTTTAAATTCGCATAATAGTAAAATTAAAATTCCCAAATTCAATAATTTTTCAAATTTTTTTTATTATCAATCACCTTTCTACCAAATAACATTTCAGTCACTTAACATTCCATTATTTCATATTTATTCAATTGCAATAACAAAACTTAGCTTTTACCTTCATTTGTCCATTGGGTCGATATTTGATTTGTCTATATTGAGAAAGCGAAAGATCTCAATCATGTAATTTTAACGCATGATCATGAAATAAATTTTGAAATCAACAAAAATTAGAATGTTATAGAATATAATTTTGTTTTAGAGCCTGCTTGAGTCCATTTTTTTGGTCAAAAATACATTTTAAATAGTAATTTGATGAAGAATGTGTGGTTGAAAAATAAGGATAAGTTTTGAATTTATTTGTAATATTATTTTATTAAAAAATATAATATTAAAAATAAAAAAAATGAAAATGTATTTTAAAAATAATGAAAATTACAAAAATGATTACATATAACCTTTAAGGGAAATTCTATTTGTACAATCGAGGTTGACAACCTCGGTTGACAATCTCTCACATGCACGTGGGGTCCGCATGTTTAAAAAATTCAAAAATAAAAAAGTGGACCTCCATGTGAAAGGTTTTCAATCGATATTGTCAACCTCGATTGTACACATAGCATGGCTCAACCTTTAAACCTTTAACAGTTTTAGGGATATCAGGTTTGGACATAAAAATGACAGGTCTACTGGCTCCAATACATTGCCAACCCATGATACCATGTCTCTTTCACGGACTGACAATAGTGCCCCCCTAAGGGCACTTTCGTCATTAAAGCCTCATAGAATTAAAAATATCTGCAATGTCATGTACCATCCATCTACAGTGGAAACGTGGGGACACCTCACTTCTTTAACCCCTTTACGATGTAAAATTAATTTAGGTCCTCATTTTCATAAATTTTTGTCCTCGAAATAATATCTTGCGAATCATAGTACATTTATATTTTCTTTGACGATAAATTTGACAATGTGTCGTGTGTTTTGACATTATTAGACAAATTTTTTTTTTTTTTTAAAAAAAACATGCATTCCCGCCTATTTCAATTTTAAACTCAATGAAATGTAAACCACAGTATACACGAAAGAATGTGTAACAGTGTAAGTGGTTTTATCCAATATCTTGCTTTCCCATAGACTTGTGTTTTGACTTTTGAGAACCTATCGAGAATCAAGAAATCACGTTACATTATTAATTTGCTATTGAAAAATTGAATGTTAGAGATGTTCTGAACTGAATTGACGAATCGAATGATCGTGGTGATGGAATTAGGAATGGAAAACTTATAACATATTTTCAATGAACACTGACAACTAATCTTTATGACGTTGTAGGACAACTCCCAACTAAATAATTTCTAGCTCTTCCATTTTCTCTGAATTATTGGTTACCCTAGCAAATTAACTGTGAGCTAGGTGGGGGTGGGTTTGGGTCCAAATTGTCATCGATGTATCAGCCTATTTGAAATTAAATTGAGTATACATGCATGTCAATTATATGCGGTCAATTATGAAGAGGCAGATGAGGAAATCATCACTTATTATACCCCATGTCCATAATTCTTTAAACTTGGCTGGGTGTACAGAAAGAAGGCCACATAAATTTGGTCAGAATACACACATTTATGAGTCCTGCACATTTTTTAATTTTTTTTAAATACATGGTGCGTCCCGCACATTTGTATGTATTCTAGCCAAATTTTGGTGGCCTTCTTTCTATATATGGGGAAAAACCCTAATTCTTCTCTCTGTTATAGTCTTCATCGTGAGTTTCACTGGGCTAAATTCTTACAACTGTTGCTACACGCCATATTTTGGTTAATAATTTGAAAATCACGTTTAAGTGAATTTTTATAATTCATATTAAAAAATAAATTATATCAAACTCAGATCACTAAAAAAACATTTATTTTTTAAAACTTATCTATATACTTATAAATAAACTTTTTAAGTAAGTGATTATTTTTTTACTTTAGCCTAACATGCCAAGATGCACTAGAACCAATATATCACAATGCTTCCATTTCAATTTTCACCAGTCAAATTTGTGCGATTGCATTTATATTTGTTTTTTTATGTATAAATTCAAACCAAACTTTGTTGGATGGGATAGTCTGCAGCCTACTTGACAATATGACAAAATTTTGTACTCCCGAACCAACGAGGTAGTTTCCATAATATAAATCGCACAAGTAAAAGAAAAATGAAAAATCTATTGAGTTCGATAGTCCACCTACAAATTACTTCAAAAAACCATCATAAGATTAAAAAAAAAAAAGGAATAATGATACTTGTATGTTATAAAAAGTTACGTAATGATTTACGTATAGATGATATGCTAAAAAGTGAGTGTGATTTTTTGTTTTCTTTATTTAGTTGAAGAAATTATGATCAAATCGAATCGAATCATATCTTATCCTATCATTTATATGTAAATCATTATATTTGTATGTACGTTTGTACCTACGTATGTGTGTAGCACAATCGAAAAAGAAACATGGTTAGGTCTGGACCTTGACACATAAAAGTGGACCATACCAAGAGTCTGTTTGGTAACAATTAAAATTCAATTAAAATTAAAAATATGGTCGTCATTGGGTTCCACCCGTCTAATAAAAGTCAGCAATAACGACTAGTTTTTCAATTTTAATCTTTACCAAACATGCTCCAAGTCTCAAAGTTTCTACCGAGGTTAATTATATTATCTTATATAAAATTATTATTCAAATCGAGCCAACCCCTGTATGTTTAACTATATCATTTGAGGTCAATTAAAGATTGGAATTGAATTTTATTCGTGTAATCAATTTTAGGACAAGCCCGTTTCGTTATTGATCATTTAATTTTAACCAATCATAATTAGACCATTTGGCGGCCGTAATCCAATCGCAATCCCATCCATCAGATCCACCCGTGCATTTAATTAAAATTAGCAAAATGCCCCTCAGTTTCATCCCCACGGCCGGGTCGCCCCATCCAACAAAATCCAATTTTTCCATGCCTGCACCTCCACCGTCAAATTGAGGACTATATTTTAGTTACGACTCGTGTCGTCATCTTAAACGATTGATTCAAACCGTGGTTAAATCCTAACCTCACCGCCGGGTAACATTATACTCGTGATATATAAACTCGAAAAAACCTTATCTTCGTACGCACACTTGCCACATCTTCTCCTCTCCCTCTCTCTCTCTCTCTCTAGAGATTAGCAGATCTGAAGTGAACTTACGCTTTTGACCTCCAATAGTTGAAGAAATTTCAATGGCTTACTCGTTCCCTGAGGAGGTGCTGGAGTACGTGTTTGCGTTCTTGAGCTACGACAAGGACCGGAACGCGGTTTCATTGGTGTGCAAATCTTGGTACGAGATTGAGAGGTGGTGCCGGAGGAGGATTTTTATCGGGAACTGTTATGCGGTGAGTCCACAGATCGTGATCCGCCGGTTCCCGGAGGTGAGGGAAGTGAAGATCAAGGGAAAGCCGCATTTCGCGGATTTTAACTTGGTGCCAGAGGGTTGGGGTGCGTATGTGTACCCATGGATCTCAGCCATGGCTAGGTCTTACCCGTGGCTCGAAGAAATCAAGCTCAAGCGCATGGTGGTTACGGATGAGAGCTTGGAGCTGATCTCCAAGTCGTTCAAAAATTTTAAAGTTTTGGTGCTCTCCTCGTGTGAGGGGTTCACTACTGATGGTCTTGCCTCCATTGCAGCCAATTGCAGGTAGAAATTCTAATTCCTCTGACTTTGAATCTGTATCTGGGAGTAGATTCCATGCGAATGTTACAGAAAGTGTGCGTTTTTCTGTGTGGGCGAACTATAGATGGAAAGGTGGTTTTGAATCTTTGAGTTGATTTAAAAGTCAGGGTATAAAGTTTGAATTTTTTAGGGTTCCTGCTGAATCTCGGCATTTTTAGTGGGAGACAATGTTTTATATCTGTGATTTATTTTTGGTTTTTTTCTTATACATGGCACGTGCGGAACAGCAAAAGGGAAAGTTTGAATCTTGTATTTCTTCTTCTAGGTCAAATATTTTGGATGCACGTTATTTTTCTTCGTTGTCTTATTGTGTGATTTTTCTCTTGTGAGCAGAATAAAATCTTATAATAAATTTTGGTGATTTGATCTTCTTCGAACCTGGGAAATGTGTTAGAAAGATTCAGTTCTCCCCATTGACTGTGAGTCTATTCATAATTCTGGGATGCTTGGTGTTTCTCATTTGAAAGCGTTGAGCATGTGGTGGAACTCTATTTTTTTCCCCATAGATCTAGCAGGAATTGTAATTCAAATAATAAAATTGTACATATGTGAAACAGTGAAAGATTCTATGTTGATTACCCTCAATCTTACCTCTTGGATGGATATTTGGATGGACATCTTTTGCAGTATTCAGTGGATTCTCTCCCCTCTTGCTTTATATGAATAGGAATGACTGCACAGTTCCCGTTTGTTTTCTCTTTGGGTTTTACCTGTCCCTAAAGATTCTTTTATTGTAAAGATTTTGGTCTCTGATTTGCCATCACAGGGTAGAACTCATGACACTTCTCTTTATTTCTGCATTGAAATCTTGGAAACTTAATGTTGGCTATAATTCTTGCCTTCCATCCAAATAATTTAGTGAGATAATCAACCGTCCATGAATAATTGACCTCCCCTTACTAAAATGGTACCTTTTCCAAAAATTCCAAGAGAACTGCTGCTGCAGTAATTATGAGAAGGTTGCAGCATTTCAGAGTGGTGATTGTTGAAGTTAATTTTTCCGTGTTACTTTTTCCTTTTCCCATTCCTGAAGAATATTGGCTTTTGTCAAGTAATATATTGGAACACGTTTCAATATATAAAGATTACTTCATTATTTTGATTATTTCGATTTTTAAATGCAGGAACCTCAGAGAACTAGATTTGGGGGAGAGTGAAGTGGAGGACTTGAGTGGGCATTGGCTTAGCCATTTTCCAGACAACTTCACCTCACTGGTGTCACTTAACATGTCTTGTTTGGGCTCTGAGGTGAGCTTTTCGGCTCTGGAGCGTCTCGTTTTACGGTGTCCTAACCTGAGAACTCTTCGTCTGAATCGTGCGGTGCCTGTTGAGAAGCTCCCAAGCCTACTTCGTCGTGCCCCCCAATTGGTTGAGTTTGGTACAGGTGCCTATTCGGCTGAAATTCAAACAGATATCTTCTCAAACCTGGTGGAAGCTTTTTCAGGCTGCCAGCATCTCAAAAGATTGTCTGGGTTTTGGGACGTGGTTCCAGCTTACCTTCCAGCAATGTATAGCGTGTGCTCCAGAATCACTTCATTGAACCTGAGCTACGCTACTGTTCAAAGTCCAGATCTTGTTGAGCTCATTAGCCAGTGTCCCAATTTAAAGTGTCTATGGGTATGTGATCTTTATATTCTGTCATGTCATTGATAATTTCTACAATGGCTAAGATTAAGGTTTCATTATGCTGCTTTAGGTAAATTTAAACCTTAGATAGAAGTACTTTTTATGTTAGAATGTGATATTTCGTTCACTTGTGCTATATACTTATGGATGAAGTTTTATCAAGGTAATTTTTATTTGCTCTTGCTGCTTGTTTGTCTCTGACATGAGTTATGTGTTGCATTACGTCCTTGAACTCACTGAAGACATGACTACTCAGGTGCTGGATCACATTGAGGATGCTGGTCTTAAGGCCCTTTCCTCATATTGCAAGGATCTGCAAGAACTTAGGGTGTTTCCTTCAGATCCTTATGGTGCAGAACCAAATGTGTCTTTGACAGAACAGGGGCTTGTCACTGTTTCAGCAGGTTGCCCCAAGCTCCAGTCGGTGCTATACTTCTGCCGTCAGATGTCAAATGCTGCATTGATTACTATTGCAAGGAATCGTCCTAACCTTATCCGCTTCCGTCTGTGTATTATCGATCCTCAAGCTCCTGATTACCTAACCCTTGGCCCACTTGATACTGGCTTTGGAGCCATTGTAGAGCACTGTAAAGAACTGCGGCGCCTTTCCCTTTCTGGTCTCCTCACTGATCGAGTTTTCGAATACATTGGAACTCATGCTAAGAAACTAGAGATGCTTTCTATAGGTTTTGCTGGGGATAGCGACTTGGGCCTCCATCACGTGTTGTCTGGGTGTGAAAGCCTCCGAAAACTGGAGATCATGGACTGTCCATTTGGGGACAAGGCTCTCTTGGCCAATGCTGCAAAGCTGGAGACAATGCGATCCCTTTGGATGTCATCTTGCTCCGTAAGTTATGGAGCATGTAAGCTTCTAGCTCAGAAGATGCCCAAGCTCAATGTTGAAGTTATAGATGAAAGAGGACACCCTGATTTAAGGCCAGAAACCTGTCCTGTTGAAAAACTCTATATATACAGGACAGTTTCAGGGCCAAGAGTTGATAAACCCGATTTTGTATGGACAACGGACGAAGATGCAGTGTTGAGGCTTTCTTAAGTGACATGAGGACATGAAAACTGAAAATTCTCTGCGGTTCTTACATATGGGTGCAGCAGGTACATGTTCTATACATTAATTACTTTTATTTCCAAATGCTTTATGCGATTGATAGTCGATGTAGTGGGGGACGGACCCATCAAGGGTATTTAGAAGCTTTGGAGCTCAAATGCCATCAATTCTACACTTGGCTGAGCTATTCACAGCAGACAGTTGTTAATAAAGAGGCAAAAATCTCTTCTTGTTATACATGTACCATGCTAAGTATCTTGTTTTGGAAATCGTCATTTATGCTATGCTGACTTTTCTCATTCTTAAGTAGGCTATTTAGATTTTGTCCTGTTATGCAATAAAATTCTACGTTATCTTTTTCATATAAGCAAATTTCTGCATTTTGAACCGTGTTTGCACGACTGTTATGGTATGTTTTGGCATGGTAGATTGAATGAGTCAAGATTGTTTATTGTACTGTTTATTTGTGTCCACCAAACATGCCGTCGAGGTTTTGGTAGATTGTATTTTGATTGGTGGCGCCGTGCGAAATCAAAGTGTTATAGCGCGCAATTCTGTGCTATATATAATTATTGAAATGGCTGTATCTTAACGATACTAAAAAGTTTAGACTGAAAAGGAACATCTTTAAGATGACTGCGATATTAGTTTTCATTAACGCACACGATATGATCCCTACCTAACAAGTAGATCAGAATTATCATATGGTTCTACGTGATTGTAAAATATTTGATTTTATTCGAGTTTCAATAAAGAAAAATTTATTTAATATATATATAGGAATGCATTAACCCTTGGACGTTTTCTCCATGAATATTGATTATTGAAATAGTGAATTCGATAAAGGGTCAAGTTTGACAGAAAGTAAACACAGCAAATAAATGGCACCAGCAGAAAATGAAAGGCTGAAAACTGACCCAATAAGAAAAGAAATACAGTAGGTGAAATTTAAGGCTGTATTGTTGATAATTGTAGTTTAACCATTCAATAAAGGAAGTGATGGAAAAAAAAAATTTACAGTGGGCATAGGCGCTTTCGCGCCATACCGACCGTTGGGAGTCTTGTTCATGAAAACATGTAATGTGTGATTGAAATGAATAAATTATTATTATCATTCTAAAAGAATTATTTAAATAATTCTTCTTCTTCATATTCAAAACCTCTTTGTGTTCTTCAAGTTTGGTTGAAAAATATTTGTGTTTTGATATTTTCTGCAACAAGGCTTCATCAATTCTTCAAATCATTTGCCGGAAATTCTTAAGCATCTCAAATTTATTGGATTAGGGGCAAATATAGTTTGGAGTTTACTGTTTTTTGTGCCTCTATAAGCATATGCTTTTCATTCTTTGATCTTAAACTTTTAGCAATAGTTCAGAATTCAATACTTATCTTATGTGTGGAAATTTAATATGTGAGGTCTTCAATAAAAATGTCGAATTCGATCTTCACTTGAACTGACGAGTTAAATACTTGCGATAAATAAATTGTTTCTCTTTCAAAAATCTGCCTTTTGGTTTGGCCGGGACTTTTTTGGCCAAATCTTCTCGAGTGGAGTATATATAAAATGAAAAATATAAGCTTTTCGAGGAATATGATACTCCCCGCACATGTAAGTAAAAAGTAAAATGAAGTTAACCGATCTATAAGACGGATCGATATCTTAAGAATAAACAAACAAACACTAATTATCCCGTTTCCTCTTCTTCGTGCTTTGCATAAAATGATAAACACGTGTGGTCACATACTAATGAGTTTAGGGTGATAACATAATCACACTTTTCATTAACCTTACGGGGTCAAACCACCATTTTTCATGGTTCTAAAGTAACGATTTTGATTGGGGACAGTCCTAAACCCCTTATTATGAAATCCCACTTTTTGATTTTGTTGGTATTATACCGGCCCCCAAAACACCAAGTAATTACAGAAAATTAAAGAACACAAGATTTTTCGTCGGTAAGTCCAGACGTTCACCTAAATTAGGGTTAATCACCCACCGAAGTGATTATCGCTTCAATAAAAAAAAAAAACATCCGGACGTTCACCTAAATTAGGGTTAATCATCCACCGAAGTGATTATCGCTCCAATCCCAAAAAAAAAATAAAAAAATACAAGTTTCAAAATACAGATATCCACAAAGGATTATGCTCTCATACCCAAAAATTTCTTTCAAGAAACCTTCGACAGATTACACAAAGTAATCAAAGGTTACTGCTCCACCAAAGAATAGATTCACCACAACCACACTGTAATCAACACTAGACCTCACTAAGAACATCTAGAATCAGAGATTACAAGACAAAAAATAAAAGTTTTCAGAGAGAATACATAGAGAGCAAAATAGAAAAAACCTTAAGAATAATCTCGAATCCCGAAGCAAATGAAGAGTCAAGCCAATAATACAAACAGTCAAAAGCATCCAACAATCACAACTATTCCACATGGCATCATCTCAGCATTCAAATAAAATAACCAAAGTTGCACTTCACTTTAAAATAGGAGAATGCACAAGGTGAAAAAGCCAACCGGGTTGCATTCAGGTTATGGGTTGGACTAAACATAATTAGGTTTTCAGTTTGTGCTACATCATTGGGCCCAAAATTGGTAAGCAACCGATATTGAACAATCTCCACCTTGCTTGATATTTTGGGTTTCATAGCAGATTAGATGTTAATTCCTCCTTCGGTTTCATTTGCTCTATATACCTGTAAAAACACTAGTTAGAAATAACATTTAGGAGATTCATACAATCCCTAAATCTATACAAATGAAGTATTTTTGTTCCCATATCTGTTGGATTACATTTAGTTGAAATCTTTTCAATTTTCATAATTTTCTTTTCTAAGATCTCTTTTAAAAGAAAATTTAACATCTACATATTTAGTTCTATCATGAAAAACATGATTTCTACTAAGATGTATAGCATATTGTCTGTCAAAAAACATAGTAGCTTTATTACCAGAAAAACCAATTTCATCCAACAAGTTTTTCAGTCAAATACCTTCCTTTACAGCATCAGTAGCTGCAATATATTAAGCCCCTGTTGAAGACAAGGCTACAATCTGCTGCAGGCGTGATTTCCAACTTATGCAGGTATCATTCAAAGTAAAACATATGCAGAAGTTGATTTTCCATTATTACAGTTACTAGCAAAGTTTGAATCAACAAAACCTTTCAGTCTAATTCCATTTTTACTCTTACTGAACATGAGTCATAAGTTAGAAGTTCATTTTAAGTATCTTAACAATCATTTCACGGCTTCCCAATGATATTCATCATGATTACTCGTATATTTACTTAAAATACTTATAGTAAAAACAAGATCAGGTCTGATATAGACCATTATATACATAACAGAGCCAACAACATTTGTATAAGGGACCTTCTCCATCCAATTCTTTTCTATTTTTGTTTTAGGACATTGTTGTACTGAAAATTTATAGCGACTACCAAGTAGTAAAGTGTCATCTTTAGAATTTTCCATAGAAAATCTACATAGTATTTTTTAAATATAAGACTATTGAGTCAGAAACAGATTATGATCACTTCTATTCCTTCTAATTTTCATTTCTAGAATCCTTTAGCTTTCCCTAAGTCTTTCATCTCAAATTCCTGTTTTAAATTTTGCTTAATGAAGTTAATTTCAGTCACATCACACCCACAGCAGATAACATATTATCAACATATAACAAAAGATAATAAGAATCATGACCTTCATTATCCTTATAGTAAAAACATGGATCATATTCACCTATATTGAAATCAAGTCCATTTATAAAAGTATCAAACCTGATATACCATTGCATGGAGGCTTGTTTCAAACCATAAAATGACTTTTGTAAAAGACAAATATTTTTCTTTTCCTTTTTGTTCAAAACCTTTTAGTTGAGTCATGTAAATTTTCTCATCCAAATTTTCATGTAAGAAGACAGTTTTAACATCTAATTTTTCTAATTCAAAATCAAATTGTGATAGAGGTGTATTTGACTACAGGAGAGAAAATTTCACTATAGTTAATTGACTCTTTTTGGTTAAAGTCCTTAGCAACTAATCTGATCTTAAACCTTACATTTTCACCTTTTGAATCACATTCTTTTATCTTATAGATCCATTTGCAATCAATAACCCTTTCCCCTTTGGATTTATTCACTAAGACTCATGTTTTATATCAATTAAAGCATTTCATCTTTCATTGCAACAAGTCAAGAACTTGCATGTTTTTCCTCAATGGTCTCTTCATATGAATTAGGCTCATTATCCAAAAAATTCTGAACATTCAGATTGTAAAAAACTTAGAATCATCATATCTTGATGGTGGTCTTATTTCTCTTCTCACTCCATCCCTTGCTAGATGATAATCTCCTAAAGGATTTTCAAGTTGATCAAGTTCAGGTTCATTAACAGGTTCTAGCTCAATTTCAGGTTCAGGTTCAAGTTCATTATTCAGTTCCTGACCAAGCTCCACCTCAAACTGATCATCATTTCCAGAATTTAAATTAGTCTGAAAAAGTTCAGATTCCATTAAATTTTTGTTTTTATCAGTTTTAGTTGTTGCTGTTCATTTTTCTTTAATACAAGGCATGTTCATCCCATTAAAGATAACATTCCTCTTATTATAATCATATAAACTCACTAAGCTTTCAACCAGACCCTATAGCCTTTAACACTTTCACCGTAACCTAAAAAAATACCTTTAAAAATTCTGTGTTCAAGTTTCCCTTCATTTTGATGTACATAGGCGGCACAACCAAATACTTTTAGTTTAGAATAATCAACAGAATAACCATTCCAAACATGATCCTGTGTATCATATTTTAATGATTTAGTACGACACTTATTTATTAGAAAAGAGGCAGTTTTAACAACTCTCCAGAATAATTTTGGAAGGCCAGAATTTATCAGCATACATCTATCATTTTCTAACAAAGTCCTATTTATCCTCTCTGCAAGCCCATTCTGTTGTAGGGTATAGGTTGCAGTCCTATATCTAAGAATCCCATTATTTTTATAGAAGATATCAAACACTTCATTGCAAAATTCAAGGCCATTATTAGTTCGAAGTGCTTTAACACTTTTATTAACTTGATTTTCAATAAGAATTTTCCATTCTGCAAAGTTTTTGAATGTCTGATTTATTTTTCAAAAGAATGACCCAATTTTTCTTTGAAAAATCATCAATAATGAGCAAGAAGTATTTAAAACCAGAATAAGTGCAAACAGTAGCTGGTCCCCACAGATCAGCATGCAAGCAATCAATAATAGATTTTGATTTATGAATGTCAGTAGTAAAAGGCAATTTCTTTTGCTTCCCATAAATGCAATGTTTACAAAGTAACATTCTTTCAATCCTTTCATTATCCAAAAGACATTGTTTTTTAAGAATGTATAATTCTTATCACTAATATGTCCAAGTCTTTTGTGCCAAAGTTCATATTTATCAGACTGGGAGACTGTTGCAGCAAAAAAATTATTCAGTAGAGGTAAAGCTTTCAAGGCATAAATCCCATTTAATTTTTCAACATGAGTGACTTGCAAAATCTTTTTGAAGTGTTAAAATACCTTTATTTATAATAGTATCAAAACATTCATCATCAAGAGTACCTAAAGCGACTAAATTCCTCTTTAGATTAGGAATGTATCTGATCTTATTCAAAATTAGAACATTCTCATTTTCTAGTTTTAAAATAGCTTTACCAATTCCTTTTATTTTGCAAGAAAAATCATTTCCCAGTATTTACCCGCCCTCCATTTATTTCAAGAAAATCAATGAAATATTGTTTATAAGGCATCGTATGAAAAGTACACATTGAATCAAGAATCTATTCATTTTTAGCTGAAGATTGACAAATCATATAAATTTGTCCATTAGATACTGCAGCTCCTTCATAAGGTATAACAGCGCCACCTTCAACTTTATTAGCATTTTTCAATTCATCAATTCTCTTGTTACAATATTTTATGAAATTACTCAATTTTTCACAAAAATAAATTTCTTTCCTTTAACCTTATTATTATTGTTATTATTATTATTATTGAATTTAATTTAATTTTGCCATTTTTAAAATTTTCAGAATATTATTTATGTTTTCCAAAACTTGTGTTTAAATAATTGTTATTGTTCCTTTGAAAAGAATTATTTCCTCTCATATTGTAGCCAACTCCACTTGATGATGTTTTTAACTCGCTTTTAAATTTAAGTTCTTTATTCCTTAAGGAAGAAACAATAACATCAAGAATAACAGAAGTTCTTCCATATTCAAGGACATTGTTCAAATCTTTATATTTTTCAGGTAAGGATGATAATAAAGCATATCATTAGAAAGATTTTTGATTATTAGAAAGTGTTTCACCACTATTGGTGATATCTTGAGAAAGTTTATTAAATCTGTCAAGATTAGTTTCAAGATCACAATTAGGATCAAATTTGAAGCTAAATAATTGTTTCCACAGGAAACATTTATTGTGAAATGTCTTAGTTTTATAAAGAGATTCAAGCTTTGTCCAAATTTCAGCTGCAGTCTCAGTCTTTGCTACTTATCTAATGACACTATTAGATAAATGCAAAAAAGGATAGTACTACATGCAGTTCATCTTATTCAGTTTTTTTTTTTTTTATTATCAACCACTTCTCCCCCCCAAGATTTATCAAGGGCTTTAGCACATCTAAAATGTAATAACAGTGCCTTCATCTTTTGACTCCAGAGACTAAAGTCTCATTTGCCATTCCATACTTCAACATCAACTTTAGTACTGCCTATATTTAAACTTGAAAAACAATGAATGCTTAATATTTTTAAAACAGAGCAAAGTTTGATGTACCAAATGCAGAGAGTAACAAACCAACTAATGTACACACACACACAAAGTGTTAAGGTGTAAAAAATTTAATTTCACACAAATGTACACAGCTAAAAATCAGAGAAACATATAACACAAATAATAACCCAAACAACAGAATATGCAACTTTCGAAGAAACCGTTAATCCAAGTCCTTGAAGAAACCGTTAATCCAAGTCCCCTTAGACCAGACAAAGGAAGATTCAAGAGGGTTTCAACCAAGAGATCCAAGAAATCTACAGATCAAAGGACGATACAAGAAGTACGGTTAGAAACTCGTTACCAAATATCTCAGATCGACAATGTAAAATAGTGAATACCAAAATTATTTTACTTTCTCCGTAAAAATAAGGACCTAACCCTTTCCAGTACATATCCTTGAAGATCTAAGGTTACGTTCGCCAAGAACACCAGAAAATACCAGATTGAAGAATTTATATGAAGATTGAAGTGCTCTGATACCACTGTTGGTATTATACAGACTCCAAAACACCAAGTAATTACATAAAATTAAAGAACTTAGAATTTTTCGCCCGTAGGCCCAGATGTTCACTGAAATTAGGGCTAATCACCCGTTGAACATACACCGAAGTGATTATCGCTCCAATCTACTAGAAACCAGCTAGAAACAATACAAGTTTCACAATACAGATATCCACAAAGGATTATACCCTCAGACCAAAAAAATTTCTCTTAAGAAACCCTAGACAGATTACACAAAGTAACCAAATGTTACTGCTCAACCAAAGAACATATTCACCACAAACACACTGTAATCAACACTAGACGTCACCAAAGATGAAAAATAAAGGTTTTCAAAGAGAATACACATAGAATACACAGAGAGTAGAATAGAGAAAACCCTAAGAATAATCTCGAATCCTGACGAAAATGAAGAGTCAAGCCAATAATAAAAACATTCAGAAGCATCCAACGACCACATCTATTCGACATGGCATCATCTCAGCCTTCAAATAAAATAACCAAAGTCGCACTGCAGTTTAAAACGGGAGAATGCACAAGGTGAAAAAGACAACCGGGTTGCATTCAAATAATGAGCTGGACTCAACAGAATTGGGTTTTCAATTTGGGCTACATCATTGGGCCCAAAATTGTTAAGCAACCAATATTTAATAGATATCCTAGTTGGACAAGAGGGCAAATGATGTGAGTTTGGCACTAACAATTTATTGTTCAAAATAATTCGATTTCACTGGTTAATTTCTTGAAAAAGAAGTTCGACTCTTTGATGTTTAGACTTTTGCCTTTTCTGAGTCCTTACTTGAGCCAATTTTCACAGCATCAATAATAACAAATCCATATAAAAAAACAATAGTTCATCCGAAATAGAATAGCCTAGCTACTTAATAAAGGTCTTGTTTATGTAGTTTCATCGAGTACATTTGACATTGTTTGAGGTTGGTATTGAGATTTGGACTCTGCGTTGTACTAATTAAGCCCCAGTTTGGTTTGGATAAAAATCAGATTTTTAATAAATTTTGATAAAGATAAATGAATGTGTGATTGAAAAATCGATAAAAATTATAGATTTCATAAAATATGTGTTGAATATGAATTTTAAGAAATAGAGACTAAACATGGACTATATATTTTCTCTCCCATCTAAGGTAAATGTCCTACCTATAGTAAGATTGTTTAGATTTTCACTTTGATTATAAACTAAAAATAGGATTATTTTCTATTCAAATCATGACGTCTAACTGAAAATCTTCCAAGAATCAGAAAAATAAAGTTGTTCATTCTTCAATTAATGATATTTTTAAATCAATTCTGATAAAATCAAGAACGAAAACATGCAAGAGATTAAATTTAAAGAATATCACTTCAAATATTCAAAATTCGAGCAAGACAAAGATAGATGATTCAGAACAAACGCAAGAATTGACTTCACGAAATTGTTGAAGTTCACATCCATTGTTGGAATATGTCATTTGGGGATCTATTCTTGATCTTAATTTTCTAGTAAGTGACATTATACCGTTGCATAATTCTTTGAGAAAATTGCAGTCACGGTATCAAATATTTCATTTAGTAGCGAACTTTGTCCAAATCTTTCATTTGTGCCACACATGATACCAAATCTTTCAAAATGAAGTCCAAATTGATGGTTTATGTTAATTTGATCGTTAGTTGACCAAATAATTGATCTCGACGATGATTTTGACTAATTTTAAAATATTATAATGATAAATTTACATTCTTTTATAATAAATAGTTGGTGACTCGTGCAATGCACGAGTTTTGTAGTTACTGTGTTTTTGTTAGCGTAGAAAATGATATTTAGGTACGAGAATATAGATTGCACGTAAAAGACTATTTTGTCATGGGAAATAATATTACATTATAAATGAAAATTCGCATTGCTTACAAGTTATGTAGATGGACGGTTATAAAAATGAACCTTATAAACATTT
>CAIGRF010034753.1:144994-159471 GCA_903798235.1 Fraxinus ornus | reverse complement strand
ATATATATATATATATATATATATATATAGAGAGAGAGAGAGAGAGAGAGAGAGAGAATTCATTAAGTGCTCAATAGCCAATAGAATTCAAAATCTCATTTTTCGTTGTTATGGTAAAAAAATGTTATCAATGAGTTACTACTTAAATTTCCTTTCTATGGAGCATTACAAAATAAAAAATCTACCTCCCTCTCGAGCAGTTCCAATCAAATACATTGATTCCAAATTTTTCTTATTCCCTCTACTATGACACAGATTCTAGGCAATCCGCCCATTTTGGGTGTACTAGACATTTTTCAGACACTATTAGGTGCTTATTGAACACATCTTTGGAAGGCTCCACATCTCATGTGCTTGTTTACCACTCAACAAGATGCACGTTGCAAATTATTTAAATAAAATTTCAAAATAAAACTAAAAATATGATAAAAAGGAAATGAAAGATGACAGGAATTATCAAATAATCTACATCAAATATACAGCATACATAATGTTGTTGACCTTATCCTTTTCATTAAAGGATACAGATCTCATGTAGTTGTATACTCCGGACAACAAAAAACTCAATTTTGTGGGAACAAAAAGGCCACAAATTATAGATCACAAAATTAACATTTCCAATTACACCGCACAAAAGCTAAGAATTAACATAGACATTTATAATATCAATTTCATAAATGTAATACCTTGAGCAGCACCCATCTCTTTCTCCACCTTGGCCTGCATTTCTCGAAGCGCCCCTGCTTCTTCCTCAATCTCCTGCAACCTCTTTTTCATACTCTCCAGTTCCTATAATTCAAACAACAGTCAAATTGTAATTTACATGCATATAAATGTACAAATGTACATGTGTGTGATATATATATATATATATATATATATATATATATATATAGAGAGAGAGAGAGTAAAGAATACCTTAGCTTTCATGTTTTCATCCGCGTCGACCTCGGCTTTGGCATCGAAATCGGCATCCATGTATGCTTCATCAGGTGCTTCGCCACCGTAGACATCGTCCTCTTGTTCGTTGTGCCCCTTGTGCTCCATCTCTATATATGCTTCTTCTTTCTACAGCTCTATATATACAATTTATGTATGTAATTGTGTATACATGTGTGTATAATGAATGCTGGATTTGTCTGAAAATTCTGGGATTTTTCAAATTTTGCTGCTGTAGATGTGAAGCAGATAAGAAGGGCAAAAGGGCTTAAGTCGATTCGTGGTCAAACAACAATATGAGGGTTTGAGGCGGGGTCAAAGATAAAATTTTTGCAACGTGTTTGGCTAAATCTAGGATACAATTTAAAATGACTAATATATATTTAGTGAAAGTTTAACTTTAATCATAAATTTAAAATTACTATTTACTATTGTCAACACATTTTTTTTAAGATTTAAGGTAAGTCCCTCAAAAAAAAAAAAAAAAAAGATTAAGGTTAGAAAATAAACCACAAAGTACTCTTTTTTATAATTTCAATACTTAATTTTGTCATTCAAATAAGTGTATTTAATTAATTTTAATTATATATATAATTTGTTTCTCAATTTACGCTCGTATTATTATCATATTTGAGCCACATTAAAAATTTAATTCTCATTTTTCTACTCATTTTCAATCACACATTCTTCAATAAAATAATATTTTTCATCATATCAATAACTTTTTTTTTTCAATCACGCATTCTACATCAATCTACTATTTCAGAATACATTGTTTCAAAATAATGTGGCTCAAGCACACTCTATTAAATTTGTTTTAGAAAAAATCTACATCAAACAACACCTAAATCTTATTAAAAATAATTAATTAAATAAGCAATATATGGGAATTTTTTTAACAGTCATGCTACATATACATTTTCTTTGATAATATAATCTTGACATTCAATAAGGTGACAACTAACAACAGTCATGACATTACATCAATTTACTAGTCAAATTTCATTTACATAATAGGGTGTCATCCTTAATATTAACAAAAACAATGTATACGTTGGGACGGGAATAGTAATGATCAACCCAATCCCCACACTTTTCTCATCCCTAGGCCATGTTTGAGCTACATTCTTAAAAAAAAATGAATTCTATCAATACTCATTTTCAATCGCACAATTTTCAATAAAATAATATTACGTGTAAATTCAAAAAAATTTGTTCTTTTTTAACCACATATTTCACATCATATCACTATTTAAAATGTATTTTTTTCCTTAAAAATGTGTGTCAAACACGGGCTTAAAGTAAACTTCGTAAGCTTGGCCATGCATTATATATTCAAAGTTACTCTTGTTTTGTGATTTCAAAATCATTTGGGGGTGCCAATGAGATAAGCTCACGACCGCCCATGCTTGGTTCAACTCGTTGGATGAGTTACGCTCGATTCATTGGTCAACAAACTGAGCTTCGAGGTCAGACTTGCTCTGCCCATGAGTCCAGCTAGTGTAGGATAAAACCACCTTCTTCTATCTCTCATATTTTCATTTTAAAAAATAACTAGAATTATACAAAATTTTATGAAAAATATTAAATACAGTGTAGAAAAATTAAGTTCGTCTAGGGGGCGATACCTTTTGTCTCGACAGTGAGTTGTGCGAATTTAGTGGTCAACTTGATAGTTGACTGTTTAATGCGTGCCTAGGTACGATTTATTAATTTATATATTTTATTTTTATTTTTAAAAGCATTTTATTTGACTTTGAAGTTATTAATTTCTTTATTTATTTTTTCCTTTTTTAAGCCTTTTATTTGATTTAATTTCAAATTTTTAAATAATTTTATCTGTACAAAAGTAAAAAAAATGATTTTATCCAATAAAGATTTAGATAAGATTTAAACCCGATGCTATCTATTTCATGTAATTATGATTTTTGAGACTTATCATTTTGTTGATAATTTCGAAAGTATGTATGAATTTCCTATAAATCTATTAAATAAGACTTGTCTAGTTGAAACTTGAAAGTTGAGATTTTATGAAAATAGTCTAATTTTTGTATTTCGAAAACTCGAAAATTGTATAATTTATTAATTGTAGAAATTAATAAGTAAATATAGTATTTTATAGTTTTAGATGTTTGGTATGTATTTTTTAATTATTATATAATTTTTAGAATGATTTAAAAAATTAAAACAATATCAAAAATAAGAAAATTTTTTTTATGTCTAGGCGTTGCTTAAATTTGTAAAGTTTGAAACTTGATCTCCACACTTCACCGCACTTTACGATTTTTAGGACACTGAAAAAATCTACTCTATTTTAGATAAGGTCCACCTCATGGCAGACTAAATGTGGAACGATGAATCCAAAGACGTTATATTCAGTGGCGGATTCAGAACTTTGAGTGAGCACGAACGGTTGTTGATAGCCGCAATAATAACCAATGCCGTTAATTGAATTTACTTATATCACAGTTCGAATTGTAAGTGTGGATATACGTTATCTAACAATCTAATAATGTTTATAGAGTAACAATTTGAATTTGAAAAACGGGTTCAATTATTTATTTTCTTGATTCGATTTGCTAATAATTTCAGTAAAAATGACTATTTTAATGATCTCATTGTAAGGTCAAATTTTAGTTAAAGAATTTAAAAAACAAAGATGGAATATATCTATTACTCGATAAAAGATCATATGGGAATCGGGTTGAACGGGGCGATGGTAAAAAAAACTCGTTCAATCCGATACCCGTGGGACCTCGCCCCGAATGGGGCGGGGATTACCCGCCTAACAGAGTTAACGGGGAGGGGACGGTGCGATGGTCATTACCCCAAAGTGGGTACGGGGTGGATACGGGAAATATAGTCCCCCGCCCCGCTACCCGCCCCTTTTAAAATTAATTTCAAATTTAAATTTTTTATCGAACAAAAATAATAAATTTCTCATCATTTTTAAATAGAACATAAGTTTTTTTTAACAAATTAATAATATTTACTAGTTAAAGACATAAAAAAATAAAGGCAAAAATAAAATAAATAAAAAATAAATGGGGTAAGGGACTTGCCTCGCCCCATCCCGCTTTAACTGAGTATGGGGATGGGGTAATGTGAAAAAAAATACCCGACAGGACGAGGGTATTGACCCGTTGCCATCCCTAACCATAGCATTATGTGAATAAAAAGAAATTACAGTTATATATTCAAATAAATAAATACATTGGCCCAAAAAATGGATGCCGGCAAATCCACAACGGACGGTTGTCGGGGCTCGCCGAGTGCTGAATCCGCCGGTGCCCGGTGGTCATATTGATATCTAGATTTTTTTCCTTCACTTATTATTTGTTCTTTGTCCATCAGCCACTTATTTTCGTTTTAATTTATTATTTGTTTATTGTACAATTATATTAATGAGTACGCGGATGATGATGAGGATGAAAGTGGTTTGAGAGTTGAAGGGTTTATAGTGAGATAAGATAATCGTCCATTGATTTATTTTTTATATATATGAAACATAATAACATTTGATATACAAACCGTGTTTTCTCTGGTGTTTTAGATCGTATGTATTAACTTATGTCAATTGTTCAAAATTCGTGATGCTTCTGTGCAAAACGATGCATTTCCAGAAATTTTTCCTTTTCTGAGACAATTCCTAACTCTTTGAAGTGGGAGCGAATTCCTGAAGAAAAGCGTGTCCATTTAAATAGAGAAAAACATGTATTTTTGCTTTAATTTACAACTTCTACGAGCACTCTGCTTCAAACCACTGGATTTTGGGTTTTTATTTTTATTTAAAAAAAAAAAAGAATTAGGCAGTGTGCACCATTTAAAAAGTAGTAAAAACACTCTGAAATTATAATTGGGTTTACATTTCTTTTTTAATGTTCTTAACCTGAGAGTATTAATCATGAGTTCGATATGTGGGAGTGAACGCATGCATGTGCCCTTTCAAAATGGAGGGTTCTAAATGGAGTATCGGATGTTCGAATTCCCACATTTGTTGAAAAGCAACATTTATATTGGAAGCAAATGTCCCGAGAAGACAAAATTATGGTGTTCTCTCTTATCCTTCCAGAGAACCAGTCCGCACATCGTAAAGAGGGGTCCACATGGAGGATAATCGCTTCCCGAATGTTCAACCCAAGTGTGTATTAGCTATGACCGCATCCGATTTATCATAGAGGAGGCCACCACTCCCGAGGATTAGTCAGACGAAGTTTGGACACTTGAGTCATGACTCATAAGCAAAAAAGAATGAAAATACAAATCAAGTTTTGTCGTCGTTGATAAATGTACAGTTTTTGAAATCCGATTTGTCTGTTAACTATACACTATCCTGGAAGGTTTAAATATTTAATTTTTGGACAATAAGTTTTTGAAATATTGATCAATAATATTATATTAATTAACTTTCGGGTCGGGTTAATAAGTGGTTAAGCGAATTGTTCAATTGAAATTTGGCAAAGTATATTTGTGTGTTAATTTGTGTACATTTTATAAATTGGAATTTAGGTGTGGCCGTGTGGGTAATCGAATTGGAGAGCAAAGGACGGGCAATTAGGTTGTACATATTTAAAAAGTTGTTCAGTAAAATTGATATCAAATTCATTGTAAGACATTTCAAAATATGAGAAGTCATAGGTAACAATGTGACATAAATCTCATTGTGTTGTTATTGGAAAATAAAATTGCAGTTAAACGCTGCCTCCACTTAGTTTAATTCTTGGTTCTACTAGTATGTAACTCAAATTTCGTGTGACTGGAAGTACTTTTCAATAAACATTCATTTTCTCGTCTTTTAGATCATCTGTAATTTTTAGAATACTCACTAAAATTATAATCTGCACCCCTTTCTAATTCTCTATGTTTGTATCTTCGTTCTAGGCATGTAATCTATCATATTTTCTTGATTTACATTCATTTTCTCAGTCTTGGGCTATGTCGTTACATGGAGATATACGTTATACGCGGCATACTTTTCTTTACTTCATGCAAGTGTCCATTTTGTGTGATAATGTAGCTATTCAATACCTTACTCATTTTCAAAAACTAAGAATCGAGAGCACAATTGAGTTCTTCTGAACACACCTCCAAACAGGTGATTTGTTCTCATCCTATATTTCAATCTTTTCCATGCTCTTCCGTTGGTAAATAAAGAATGGATTATGGTAGAGTTCTAAAGAATTTGCAGTTCATACTTGTTATGGAGGAAGTCCAAATGAACTCAAGACATCTACCTAAATTTTTCTATGTAGACGTTAAACCCTGTAAAAGCAAAATGTTTCAGTTGCTTTAACTGTACACAAAAACCACGACTGGGTTTAAGGGAGTGAGTTGATGGCGTTGAACTTTGATGAGGCCATCTGAAATCATTCTCATATTCTTGCTATCACATTTTTGAATGACAGATTGCATATTTTGAGAATCTTAAATGTACTTTTGGCCCTACCTCCCATGCCTCCATACTTCTCATTTTATCGAGCAATATAAATCATTGGCGTGGTTTCTTTCTTTCAAATACATGAAATTTTCCTTGACATGTAGAGGCATTTGATCAAGAGAATCTTTATTTGATCTCATCAGTGTTTGTAGTAGGAACTTGAAACAGAAGTACTTGCAATGTGGGTTTGGTGTGGAAAACGAATGGAGTTTGTTCTCATAAATTCCATATATAACTCAGATCCTAATTTGTCAGCAGAGTCGATTTATTTTACCATTAGATTCTCAACGAACACGCTACAATTGTTCTCGAGAACAGACTGCGGGTTTTTAGAATTTTCTTGGGGCTATCTTTATTTTCTCTGTGGTAAGATGTTATTCATGGATTTTTGTATTTTATTGAGTCGATTCTGAAGAATTATATACTTTTTTTTAAAATCAACGTAGTCTTGGTACTATTCAAATTATATCTTGTCGCGAAAACCTTCGAGAAATCTTTGGTTACCTCAGTTTTATCCCCCACAAAGGAGACACTTGGTGGTGGTATTTGCAAGCTACAAATGGAGGAAGGAGAAGAAACAATGGTTGAATCTCTCTCAATTCACCCTACAAAACGGCTGCCCTTTCCCACTCTTACGGCTGCCTCTCTTTTTCTCTCCACACTCTTGCATGATACCCACACACCATGAAGAAAACATATGGCTATATATATATATATATATATATATATAGGCATTAGGTTTAATTTTGGGCCAAGACTCACTCATAATAGGTCAAGTTAACGGGCTAACAATAACAAAATCCATAAATTAACCAAACTACAAACCCAACTAAGACTTAGACCCTCTAAAAGTGTATTAATTGTTTCCGAGTCTAACCGTCACTTTGATGTCGATAAAATATCCAACATCGATTTATTGTCATCGCCCGGATTTATTGGGTTTTAAAAACCCAACATATCTAATTTGATAAATTCAATCTGTTTAACTGACTTTTCCATGAACAAGGATTGTGCTTTTAATTGTCTGACATTGAGCTTTGAAACCAAGTTAATATGAGATTTATTTAAATGAACTTTTATTATTTTGGGAAACCTGTTTTTATGGTATTTGCTCATAGTTTGTATATATATGTTTTTTTTTGTCAGAGAAAAAAAGAAGCACCAAAGAACATGAAAGCTCAAAGAACTACTGCATTAGGCACAACATTGGTGGCATGATTCAGTTATTCGCAGTTTGATTCCATCCCGTCTAGTTCACTGCACCAAACAAATTTATTACACATCCATTTGATTTGGCATATCTATTCTTTCATATTATGCTCACAATTATAAGATTGATGAATAATGTTTTATTGGTATATCATGTGATGAATATATATATTGAACTATGAACTCATCAATTACAAGGATTCACAATATACAAAAATATTTCCTTAGCACATATATGTATTACATCGTACAAGTGTAAATGGAATACAACTAGACACAACTGAGAAACAAGCACATCTGAGTTTTAGGCATTGCAGAGGTTAGCTAGTATACAATATGACATGCTAAAATTTTAGAAATTTGTGATATGCTTCTCTGAGTCGGATTTTGCTGATCACTATCTTTACGTACAACCAATCCATTACGTTATTCCACAACTTGAAAAATGCAATCCTCCACGAGTTATTGAACACTAAAGTGCCACATACTCCCCAAAATCCAAAAATGAAACCAACTGCCATACTGATGTAAAATCCATCATTGATAAGCTTGTCCTCATCTTCTGGGTTTTTCATCCCGCCGGCATCATCACCGATCTTTGGGACTTGAGCAATTTCATCTCCAGGACAGCCTTTTGTAAGTGGAAGGCCACAAAGTTCAGGGTTTCCTTCAAATGCAGAAGCATTGAAAGTTTGTAAATGAATGCTTTTTGGAATTTTGCCCGTCAAGTTATTGTATGACAAATCTAATACTCCAAGTTGATCCAATTGAGAAATGCCATTAGGAATACCACCAGAGAAGTGGTTTCTTGAAAAATCAAGAAAATCCAAAGACCTTAGTCGTTCAATATTTGTAGGAAGGAATCCAGATAGGTTGTTTCTTGAAAGGTTCAATCCAACTAGCATTACAAGACTGGTAATTTCAGCAGGAACATCACCTATTAAATTGTTGTTTGAAAGATCAACGAGTTTCACCAGATTAAGAGTATTTATGTACTCGAACTCCTTTCCTTTCCAGGTTACAAATGCACTCTCAAAGACTTGTCCATAGTATCCAAGACGAAATGCCCCATCAAACTCAAAATCCACTTGAATCATAGCAGTGAAATTGTTTAGGCATTTTGGTATACCACCAGAAATCTTGTTTGAAGAAAAGTCCAACACTTGTATGTGTGCAAGATGACACAAGTTTGAAGGAATATTACCAAAGAACCCATTGGACCTGAGACTTAGAAAGACCAATTCACTCCAAGCATCTCCCACCCATATAGGTATTTTACTAGTCAACTTATTTTGTGAAAGATCAATGAAAGTCAAGGAAATACAATTCCTCAACGATGTTGGAATTTCTCCAGTGAAACTGTTGTTTTGTAAGTGCAACGATGAACTGACATTTAGTGAAGGGATCTTTCCAGAGAAATTATTATGCGCCAGATTGAGATATTTCAGATTTGGTAGATTTGCAAGACAATCTGGAAGCTGTCCAGACAATAAGTTATTCGAGAGGTCAAGAAAATCCCAATAGCAACTAGTTTCATTGCATAAATCGGTAATTGACCCAGAAAACTCATTACTCGACAAATCCACTAGAGATCCATTCAGAGGCAAAATTGGTAATGAACCATTAAAATGATTAAAGCTCAGATCTATGTAATCGAAAAAAGAGAACTTCGACGACAAATCAGGAATGACACCATGAAAATTGTTATGCGATGCATTTAAAGTGTATAATTTTGAACTTGGCTCCCAAAACCAATCGGGGATGGTGTCTGAAATTTCAGCATTAGAGATATCAAGAAACTCTAATCTCTTTTGTGTTCTAAGCCATGTGGGGAAATGTGGACCCACTTTGCTACCCGCTAAATATACACCTGTCAGTTGAAAAGGAAGTTCCCATCCTGAACTGATATTGAACGAGATACCTGGGTTGGAAGACAAGCCCAACCAATGTAAATGGGAAAGATTAAAGAAAAGTGATTCAGTGATTATGTCTTGAAAGTTGTTTGAATCAAGAAACAATGATTCAAGTTTCGAAAGGCTTCCTATGCATTGGGTCACGGTACCATTAAACATATTGTCAGAAAGGTATAAGTAACTCAACGAGGAAGATAATGCAAGATGAGGCACTTGTCCAGTGAATTGGTTATAGGATAAATCTAAATAAGTTAAACTAGTCATATTCCCCAAGGATATTGGAATCTCACCTTGTAATTTATTGGAACTGAGGTCAAGGTAACTAAGGCTACTGCTTAAGTTAAACACCAAAGGAAATATCCAAGAAGAAGAGAACTCATTTCCCCAGAGACTTAACTCAGAAAGAGAATTAGAAGCATTGAAAGGTAAGGGAGGAAGTACCATTGACAGGTTACAATAATGTAAGAATAACCGCTGAAGCTGAGTAAGCTTACTTATTGTTTGTAACCAATCGGTTGCCATTGTGAGGTTAACAAAGTACATGTACAGGTAATTTAATGAATTAAGTCGAGAAAGCCAATCAAGACTTGTGCTAGTTAGTGAACCATCACCAGGTGAGCCAAGAACGAGATAATTCAATTCAGAAAGGTTGCCAAGATTATGTGGAATTTCTCCACTAAAATTAGAAAAGGAGAGATCAAGATAATGTAATCTACCTAGGGAACCAATGAATTGTGGAATTCTGCTATGATTGAAATTATTCAAACTGAGGTCTAGATGTTTTAAATGTTGTATTTCAAGCAACGAGATGCTAATGTTACCTCGTAGAGACATATAAGAAAGATCCAACTCAACAATATGATTAGTTTGATCATCACAAATGACACCACTCCATTTGCAGCAATCCTTCTTATATTTTTCATTTCCCCAAGAAGAGAGATGGCCATATTTATCAATAAGCTCATCTTTGAAGTTGAGAAGAGCTTCTCTCTCCTTCTCTAAGCAATTGATACCAACTTTCGTCCCTGAAGAGTGCTCAAAAGTGAGTCTCCAGCTTAGAATTAGCATAATGGCTAACAATTGGAGATGCTGAAAGAACTTTTGATCAAATATCATTTTGTGAACAAGTTTAACTAACACTTTTCTGATATTCTTTTTCGGATTTCACCATATAAGTGGCACTACTTATAGCATCAGTTGCAAGATTGAATTTGTGTAGAAAGCTACTGAAAAGACTATCCAAATCAGCAAAACTTATGACTAGTCAATACAATCTAGCCCCTCTTTGACAAACGTTAAAAGAGTTTTTTTTTTTTTTTTTTTTAATGTGTGATTAAAAAATAAAAAATAAAAATTTGTGTTTTATGTGCAAAAGAATTTATTATGTGAATGTATGGTTGAAAAATAGTTTTAACTTAAACTCCACCCACCCTCTAATTGATCTTTACTTCTAGAAAAGATTCTCCAGAAATTTATATAATCAGTGTTTGGAAAAAATTATTAGTTGCTTTTTAGGAAGACTAGTATTGAATTCCACCAAATGTGTGTTTAATAAATGGATAGTATTTGTGTATATAATAATAAAACTAATGTTTTGCTTTAACTAAATAAAAGAAGTAACTTTTAATTTTATACAAATAGAGACTTAGGAACCCAGTTACACGCTTACATTTTGAGTAAAAATTCGAGACAACCACTTTGCTTACGTCGAAGTTCCATGAACTTTATTTTACTTCAAAGTGAACGCTAAAATGTGCCTTTTCTTTTGTCGGTTGTCACCCAACTTAAATTTATAACCATGTCCTACATTTCTTTTGAGGAAAAAAAAAAAAAAAAAAAAAATCAAAGGCTACATAAAACTTCCCCATAAGTGAGTGATTAATAGTGTTTTTCAACCCTATATAACAATTGATGATTCAAATGATATTTGTGTGACATTTTAACATCATAAATTTTTTGATTAAATGATCAAAACTATTAATTTCAACCATATATATTATGGATCTAATCAACTTTTATCAAAATCTGATTTTAATCCCCAAACAAGGGCCAAACATCTAAAAAAAAAAATACTATTCAGCAAAATTTTGAGGCACGGAATATCTTCAAAATTATGAGTTCCTAACGATACGATGGCTTTAAAAAAGGCTATCACTTATTGTATTAAAACCAAAAAACACCAATTTGATTTTAGTTTTTAATTTTCGGAAAGATCCTTCACATAATCTTGTAGCCGAGTACCAAATTACGTGATAATTTCACATATCGTAGTTATTGGTTACAGCATAAAAATCGGAGTCATTGACCGAGATTTTTGTTATAAAGTTTTGGCACAAATTAGTGTCTTAAGTAACGTTATTTTGGCTGGGGCATTTATATGAAAAAGGGTAAAGTGATCAAAATATTGAATCAAAATTGAAGCTATGGACAAAAAATAAAATTTTATTTATGCCCCTATTTGGTGGGTATAAAAATTTAGATTTTAATCTAAATTAAAGCCAAAAACTATTCCTAACTATATATTTTATGAAATTTACAACTTTTCAACCACACATTTCATCAATTTCTTACAAAATCTGTTAAAATTTTGATTTTAATTCCCACCAAATAAGGACTTTATTTAAAAATAGAACTTGAAAAATTGGTAAAATCTAAAATTTGGCGATCAAATATTCCTTGATTATCTTATCAATTTTTAAATTTCCGGCATTTCCACGTAAATGAACCGGTCTTATCCAAATTTTTGGATTTTCAAGTCAAACTAGTCGGGCTAGTCCCATTTTTATATTGGTATTGATTGAGTAAAATTTTTTATGCATTATGAAAATTTGGAATTGATCTCCCACCGTTAGTAGATATGATAAAAATTTCTCACTGCTAATGTGGTAAGAGAACTTTACTTACTGTTATTTGAAACGAAAATAATTATAAGTAAAGTCCCCTTACCACATCAACAGTAAGAAATTTTTTGTCTTGCTCGAGATCGGATTTGTATAGAAATTGGCTTGGTTTCTTTTGAATCTATCCAAAAGATGAGAAAATCTCAAGTTGACGATCATGGCTTGGAAAAACTTTTGGACTCGCTTGTTTTAAAAGCAAAAATGTACTACTTATCACAAAAAAAATTAGGCAGTTAAAATCAAAATCATTGCACGAAATTTGGCTATCTATCAAGGCAGAAATTATCGTACTAGCTGTGTTAAGAACAATATGTGAATTTTAATACATAGTTGCTCAGGTTTTAGCTCTGTAGTTTGAATTTTGAAATAATTCATCATCAACTTAGACTACTAGTCTAAAAAACGCATGAAGTGTGAAAAGATGAAAAGATAAATAAAAATTATGTCCAAAATTCAAATTAAGATGACGCGTGTGTAAGGATTTTTCAGTTAACTCTAGAGAGCATTGCAATATGTGATCTAATTCATGTTTCAAAGTCCTTTTAAACATTAAGGTTTTTGCGATACCAATCAAGTTGGTTATCTATACTCAAAAAGAAGTAAGACAGGCTTTTGCATTTACCAAAGAACGAATTGCATTAAGATCATCCAAAATACATTAAAATTTCAAAGCCAAATACCATTTCATGACTTCCACTACAACAAAAATTACCTATGTTTGACGTGACATTAGGTCAAAATGAATCGATCACCTCAACTATTTTGTCACAACATCAAGGTTACTTTTTTGTGTGTTTCAACTTAGTCATCTAATTTAGAAAAATTTCAATATGTCGCCTAATTTAACTTATCATATTAATCATTCAAACCCATCAAATGTAATTAAAATTTAAATTATGCGCCGATGAAGCAAATGGAATGCACTATTCGCAAACATAAATTAATTATTTCAACAAAAAATGACATCAAGTCATCCAAGATGAAACAAATTAAAGATTACAAAATTGAAAACACATTTTTCTTTTAAAAAAGAAATAAGTTCAAATAAATAAATGCCACTAAAACGACTATTCAAACTAACAATAACTCCTTGGAAAAAGGTTGTGAATTGTCAAAATCTATAAGTTTAAAAAATTAATAATGCCGTGGATGAAGGTAATGACTTCTTGAATAAAAAAAAAAAAGAAAAAGAAAGACTTGACTTAAACCCCACCCATCCTAGGAACTCATTGATTTAACAAGTAGTTTTGATACAAGAAGTCATGAACATTTTTTTCTCATTTGTTTGCAGTCATTTCTGACCAATTTATGAAAGAAAAATTGTTTTAAAAAGAAGTGGGATGCCCTTTAAAATTTTATGGGCCTAGGTTTTAATTTAGTAAATTTAATTGGGCTAGTTATTTATGTTAAACAATTCAAGGAAAAGAAAAAGAAAAAAGGGAGGCTAGGGTTTCATTAATTCTGCATAATGAAAAGTGAATACAAAAAGATGAGTTAACCTAAATATATATAGGTTAAAACAAAGGAAACTAAAAAGACTATTCTACCCTTAATAAACAATAAAATAAAACAATACTATATTTCTTAACATCTCCCCTCAAACTCACGATGCGGCAGCTACAAGTATCGAGAGTTTGCCAACTAGAAAACGAAAACGAGAAATAGAATGCGACTTGGTAAAGAAATCTGCAAGTTGCAAAGAAGAAGAAACAAATGGCAAAGTAATTGTCCCATGCTTCAGATGATGACGAGTAAGGTGACAATCGATCTCAATGTGCTTAGTTCGTTCATGAAAAATCGAGTTGTGATAGAACTCTGGTTGTCGCAATACATAGGAGTAGGATGAGAAAGAAAAACTCTCATATCTGCAAGTAACCAACGTAGCCAAACAATCTCTTTGGTAGTAGATGCCATAGCACGATATTCTGCTTCGGTTGAAGATTGAGAAACAATAGACTGTTTCTTGCTCTTCCAAGAAATAAGAGAATCACCCAAAAAAATACAGAAACCAGTAACAGACTTGCGATCTGTGGGATCACTGCCATGATCAGCATCAGAGTATGCACGCAGCTCCAAGGA